>HG992192.1:0-148755 GCA_905220545.2 Melitaea athalia | reverse complement strand
CTACAATGAATTTTACCGTCCGGCGGTCCGATTTTTTACTGTCCGATTTGGCACTGAAAAACACGGATGGGCGTTTGTGCACTACAATGAATTTTACGGTCCGGAATTTTACGAACGCAACGCAATAGGGTTACCAACCATACTTTATAATAACGTAATATACTTTATTTTTGGTAATTATACCTACAAATACATAAAAAAACTGACTTCAATTACATCGACAAGTAATACAACGTAAGTAGAAGAATAAATTCCACGAAACCTCTACGATTTTCGAAGTTTCCCTCGATTTCTCCGGGAAGCCATCATCAGATCCTAGTTTCCTTACCATGGTACCACCGTCGGGATATCCCCTTTCCAACAAAAAAAGAATCATAAAAATCGGTTCATAAACGACGAAGTTATCCGCAAACACACATAAAAAATATATATACGGTCGAATTGAGAAACCTCCTCCTTTTTTGAAGTCGGTTTAAAAATTAGGTTAAATTTGAACATTTTCAAATGGTAATTACAAAGGCCAAATTACAAGAAAGATGAAATATTAATTAAGATGGACGATATGTATTCTGAATCTATAATACTTAAAGAGATCCAAACATTAAAGAGATCCAATTCACTAATGATGATAAACAATTTTCAGTGAAAAGTACAGTTGAAAAATGGCAATATATACTTTAAAATGCATGTGATAGCTTGAAAAATATAAAAAAAAATTATTTCTTATTTACTCTCCGTTTCCGCCACTTCAGTTTTCACTAAAAAAGGTTTTTTTTCAGAAAGAAATCTAAAAGTTGAAAAAAAGAATCGTTTATTTAAATTAAAAGGTTGCCAAATAAGCTTTGAAACATCTAACGATAACAAAAAATTGTTAACATGTACTAAAAGCATACAAAAATACGTTTTTAAAGCAATTAAAACATAAAATTTGAAAGACTTTTTTTTTTCCAAATACTTTATTTTATTTTTTCCTATCCAAACCATTTTATACTTTTTTTGTCAAAAAAACTTAGCAGCCCTAGCGACACACCCCTTCCCCGCCCCCCTCCCCTTCCCTTCATCTCGGACCGAAAAAAACGGTCCGGTATGGGAAAAAGTAAAATTACGGACGGTAAAATTCATGGTAGTGCACAAGCGCCCATACATTTCTATGGCGTATCATATCGGACCGTAAAAAATCGGACAGCCCGTCCGTAAAATTCATTGTAGTGCACAAGCGTCCTAACAGTTATTAATAGAGATATATTATGTTGTTGATTATGTTGCTAATAGTTCATAACATCCGTCGTGCCCACAGGCGAACAGCCGGCGGCCATGCAGCACGGCAACAGCGCGCCCGCACACTCGCTACCCACCGTACTCGCGCTGCCCACCGTACTGGCCGCCCTGCGCGCCGCCCGCCCAGCACTGGCCGCCCTCCGCGCCGCCCGCCCCGCGCACCTGCTGGCGCTGCTCGCGCTCTCGCTACTGCTGCCGTCAGTGACGCACTTACATCTGTCTCTGTTTAGTCCCTCTATACATTTCAAACAAAACATTAAATATGATTTTGGTTTTTAGTTCTTTGAAGTATGACTAAATTTTTATATGTTCAATAATCATTGGAAACTGTTTTGGTCATGATAGTCACATATACGATTTTTACGATATTCAGATCTCCTTAAAACCTGACAGTCACGTCACGGGTCGTTGTTACAGGTTGCAGTGCCACGACGAGGACTCGCCGAAATAGCGTCCGCCGCGCGCCGCCCCGCGGGCCCTGTAACGTGCCGCGTGCTCCGGACGCGCCCGGCCCGGACCGGGTCCGCGTCGCTATTTAATATATTATCGATAATCTCCCGCGAATCTGACGCGGGAACCTCTGTAAAGTTTGTACATATTATTATAAATATTAAAATATATAAAACTTTTGAATAACGTAGGACCCGCCTCGCGTCCCCACCGGGACGCGTCGCGCGTTCCGACCGACGGGGACTCGTTCCGGGGAAGCGTGATTCGAATTCGATGCCGTCGTTCATTATATCGAAGCGTTACGCTAGTGATAGTAATTTTTTAATAACGAGTACTAGAGATAAGTCGACTCCCGCGCCCGGCCCGGAGCCGGAGCGTTCCACATCGAAGTCCTCAGTCCGGTCCGGCGCTCTCCGTCGCCAAGCGGCGCGAGCGATCCTTCCGACGACTATTATTTACTTCCGGCGACCGCAGTGCGCGCCCGTGGGTGTCACACGTGACGTCATAAGCTACACACAAGAGGACGTGACAAGTCAAACAGAGGCGGCGTGCTCAACGCCGTGACGTCACACGTGACACGCGGGCGCGCGCCGCGGCGCCGGCGTCTGTTGAGTTGTACGACGAACAGTGAGACGGAGTAAAATAAGTTTGGTTCGTTGACACTGTTACTGCCTCACTTGTAAATATATAAATGTAAGTAATATAAATAAAGATGAGATCGTTGAAACATTCACTGGTGTATCACTTATAAGTGTATTTAGATAAGTATCTTTGAATTTTTTGAGTTTAAAAAGTGGAGATTGAAAATAAATAATATTCACATTAATGGCGTTAACGAGTTATTGAGTAAACCTAAAAAGTCAGTGCTTGTGTTAAGAGGCGCGAAAATGATGAAACGCACCCTGTTATGTTTATTTCATTTTTTCATAAATATATGTTGGTGATACGGTTCACCGGGTCATCTAGTGTTAAATAAAATCTTTACATAGTGAGTGTAGGACACCCACAATGAATTACGCACGGCGTATGTATGTACGACGTAGACGCAAAAGAAGAACAGCTCTACATGTAACTCTTAAGAGAGCAATAGAAGCCAAATAACTATTTTTTCAATCATCATCTGTATGTATATTTGTTCTCACTTCACACTGTCTGTTCCTGTTGCTCGAAATCCGATGCGTTTTCCTTATTTGTGATCCTGCTGTCAGTTTGATTTTAACAGTTAAGATCAAACTGACCGTTACTGAAGTCTTAACATAAAACTGTTGTATATTTCACCTTGATCTATCGTCTATAAGGAAAGTTATTACTCTATTACCATTTAGTGAAATTCTAATGAAGCCTGAGTATTTTTTTGTAAACTGTTGTCTTTATTAATTGAAGTTAGTTAATAAGTTAATGAAACTACATGAAATTTATCGACATAGATATTTATTTAATTGATCACAACCACTCGTGTACAAAAATCTGAAAGTATTTCTTAAATGCTAGCAACTTTGTCTTAACATCATTTTTTCTTTTAAGTTACATATCAAGTTCATATTCATTGATAAGTGCTTCACACATTTATAATATACTAGCTGATCCCGCAAACGTTGTTTTGCCATATATGATATAAATCCCCGCAATCCCCCCTTTAGGGTGGAATTTCGTAAAATCCGTTCTTAGCTGACCTCTACTCGGCGAAAGGAATATTCCTACCAAAATTCAAGTCTCTACGCCTTATGGTTCCAGAGATATCGTGATGAGTCAATGGGTGGGTAACTCTTTTATATATATAGATTATATATATAATCTATATATATATATATATAAAAATAAAAAATAAAAAATAATATGGTGGTGCTGTTCTTTAAGAAAGGCGATAAGTCTCTGTTAAAGAATTACAGACCGATCTCACTTCTGAGCCACGTCTATAAGCTGTTTTCGAAGGTTGTTACGAATCGTCTCACCAGAAGACTCGACGAATTCCAACCACCGGAGCAGGCTGGGTTTCGAAATGGCTACAGCACCGTAGACCACATCCATACTGTTCGGCAGATTATTCAAAAAACAGAAGAATATAATCAGCCGCTGTGTATGGCATTTGTGGACTACGAGAAAGCCTTTGACTCTGTAGAGACTTGGGCTGTCGTGGACTCTCTGCAGAGATGTCATATCGACTGGCGATATATCGAGGTACTGAGATGTATGTACGACGCGGCGACGATGACCGTTCATATCCAAGACCAGAGAACGAGACCTATTTTCCTCCGGCGTGGGGTAAGACAGGGAGATGTAATATCACCGAAACTGTTTACCACTGCGCTGGAGGATGTCTTTAAGACCTTGGATTGGGGGGAACGAGGCATCAACGTCAACGGCGAATACATCTCTCACCTTCGTTTTGCTGACGATATCGTCATCTTTGCGGAGACGTTGGATGAGCTAGGTCAAATGCTGGCCGACCTAAACGAGTCCTCCCGACGAGTCGGTCTCGGTATGAACTTGGACAAAACGAAAGTTATGTTTAACAACCAAGTCATACCGAGACCGGTATCGGTTGACGGTATCCTTCTTGAAGTTGTTCAGGATTATGTCTACCTTGGCCACACCATTCAGCTGGGCCGAAACAACTTCGAGAAGGAAGCTGATAGGAGGATTCGGTTGGGCTGGGCGGCATTTGGCAGGCTTCGTCGAGTCTTCACTTCGAAAATTCCGCAATCCGCGTCCTGCCTGTGTTGACATATGGAGCCGAGACGTGGACACTGACGAAGGGACTGGTCCACAAGTTTAAAGTCGCTCAACGTGCTATGGAACGGGCTATGCTTGGGGTTTCTCTCAAGGACAGAATAAGAAATGAGACTATCCGTGAGAGAACGAAAGTAACCGACATAGCCCACAGAATCAGCAAGTTGAAGTGGCAGTGGGCTGGTCATCTGTGTCGCAGGACCGATGGCCGTTGGAGCAGACGTGTCCTGGAGTGGAGACCGCGTATTGGCAAACGCAGTGTAGGACGCCCTCTGGCCCGCTGGACCGACGATCTACGTAAGATTGCTGGTGTAGGCTGGATGGGGATTGCGGAAAACCGGGATGTCTGGCGCGAGCTTGGGGAGGCCTATGTCCAGCAGTGGACTGCAACAGGCTGATATGATGATGATGATGATGATGAGATTATACAAGTACGGTTCACCAACCTGTAAGCGGATACGGACACCTATGGAAGCTTGTAACAGCAGGAGTGCTGCAAGAGCTTTACCGACCGTATTATTGACCCTCTTCAGGAACTCAGGCTACCTGATACCACCAGCACAAATCGCTACTTGGTAACTATATAACTTGACTATGTATAAACCTTCTGTAAGATTGAGGTACTACTACAGTTGGGCTGCTCCGAAAATTTTAGCCAAATAAACTTCAGCAACTGTCAATCAATGATAATTATATATTTTCTTTATATTTCAGTACTTATTACCTTTAAGTAAATACATTCTACAAAAATATTTTTAAAATCGTGCACAGAATGTACAAAAGGACGTAGTTAATAGCAACGAGTATCACAACATGAACGTTACAATATATTGATAAAAATCGCAACTCTGATCGACCACAACACCGGTGTGTCAGATCGTTATCGACCTCTGTCACAATAATGTGTACAAAGTAGCTACCAACAGGTCGATAACAAACTAACTGCGTACACTTCGCAACATGACAAAGACGAGTCTACGACAAACTTTATAGACATAGCTGCTAGGTGCTGTCAATCCAGTTGACATTAAGGTCGATTTACATCAGACGAGCGAATGCTCATTCTATCCCCACTATATCAAATTCTTATCAAATTCTTTTAGTGTAAACAGGCGTAGAGCATTCTTTCATTGTTATATATATGAATACGAGTTTTCGTTTACATAGATCAAGAAAGAATGCTCTTGTTCTACTTAGTTCTAGCTCTTTGTTCGTTTAGTATAAATCCACCCTTATACAGCGTATTCACATACTTTTTAAGTGAATTATAAGATACGTCGAGTTACATGACCTTGAACGTAAGAGTGGTCGAGTGAGTCATTTAATAAACACTCTATACTCAACGCCCCCCCCCCTCCAGAATTTATTCACGACCACGGAAAACACACGACCAGTACAAATGTAAATGTGGCAAGTGGCAAGATCGAGCACGCAACCGATAACCGCCAGCGCAACAGCCGTAATTCTTTTTTAATTGGACAACAAAGAGATCCATAAATGTTAGTAAATATGAAACCATAATAACTAGCATTAGTACTTTAATAAAAAAAGAAAGGTCTCTTTTACTTAATAATGTCATTTACAAATGTCACATATGTGTGTGACTAGCGAGCAGTCCCCACTATCGGCGATGACCTTGAAAGTGAGCTAGCTTTTTGTGTAGAATAGCCGGGAAACTGTCGAACATAAGCCACTTTAAAACCATATTGAAGGTCACTGCTGTACGTGTGGTAAGCCCCCCCCCCCCCCCCCCCCCCCCCCTACCGCCGCCAGCCGCAGTAGTCGCGCAGCAGGTCGCGCACGCCGTAGTTGGGCTCCACGAGCACGCTCGCCAGCCGCCGCCCCGTCAGCGGGGACTGGACTTCCTCTGTAAATGTACGATCACATATAACTCCTTGTAAATTAAAAAAAAATTATTTGGTTTTCCTCACGTTAAATTTGTTTCTTACATCAGTATTTTAAGTTCCTTTTAAGTTACTACTAAGTATTTTAAGTACCTTCAATCAAGGACGAGGTAATTGTAATTTTTATTTCTATTAGTTTTTAAGCGACTTCCAAAAAAGGAGGAGGTTCTCAATTCGTCACGTATGTTTTTTTTTTATGTATGTTAGCTCAGAACTTTTGACTGGGTGGACCGATTTCGATCAATTTTGTTTTAATTGAAAGGTGTTGCGTGTCATGTGGTCCCATTTTAATTTAATTGAGATCTGACAAATACTTTTAGAGTTATATCTAATAATGCGTATTTACGTGACTACTTTTTCGTCGACCTACGTTATATTATACCGCATAACTTTTTACTCGGTGTACCGATTTCGATGATTCTTACTTTAGTCGAAAGCTAATACTTGTCTTGTAGTCTTGTTTAAATTAGATCGAAAACTGATTACAACTTTTTAAGTAATCTTTAATAGCGCGTATTTACTTGACTATTTTTTCGTCTTATTACGTTGTATTACTTGTCGATGTAATTGAAGTCGCTTTTTTTTCGTTTGCGAGCAAACACAATTATGTTATAAATATTGTTCACTTATATCATCGTTGATAGAGCTGTTTTTGTTTCTATTCTTAAGAATGTTTTTATTTATTGAAAAGTGTACAGTATAAGGTATCTACAAAAACTTAAGTATGATCTCTGCAAATGAACTCTGAAAATATATGATGCGACTCCTCAGTGGTTGTTAATAAACGAAAAATGATTCTAAAGTGGCAGAAGTACAGAGATCATAATTATGTGCAGTACGGAAATCTTAGGTATATACAAAAACAACAACTTCGTAAGAAATAATTTAAATCAAAGAAGGTTATTAGATACCAAAGCCAATAACATTGCTAAATGCGCACACTTAAACAGTTATGAAGGAAGCATTTTTGGGGTAACATGTTCAGACAACAATAAATTCTAATTAAATAAATAAATTTTAACAATGGGTTATAGGGGGGTGGGATATAGGCTGAGGCGTAAAAATAGAACTTTGGAAACGTAGATAATAGGTAAACTCTATTGTATATTAACAAATTGTTTATTGAAAACTGTTTTGGTAATGATTAAACAAAACAAATGCAAATTGATTCGGAGCATTCTGTTCATAGACAGCCGTGTTGTCTGACGAGTGCCACTGATTGAACTTGAACTTGAACTGATTGAACTGAACTTGATTGAATTTTTATGAGTGTACAGTAGTGTAGTAATGTAGGTATATATTAAAGTAGGGTACAACAATAAACAAAGAAAAACCTGTGTGGTTTTATGAAACCACGGTAAAAGTGAAACTTTTTTTCACATTATAGACGTTACGCGACATGCAACACACAGACGAAAAAGTTAGATCCGATGTAATAAAAGTTTCACTTGAACAAATGTTAGCGTCCAGCAGTGTACCGGTGTCGGCGGCCAGGATCCAGTCCCGTATGTTCCGGCGCTCGTACGTGAACCCGTCGGCGGCGCGCGCCGGCTCGCGCAGCGCCGCGTGCGACAGCGGGCAGCGCAGCGCGTGCGGCGCGCCGTCCGCCTGCGGGGTGTTATAGTTAGGTACGGCACACCTGATGGTAAGCGACTACCGTAGCTTATAGACGTCTGCAACGATTCAGCCTGTAATACCCCACTGTTGAGCATAGGCCTCTTCCCCATGTAGGAGAAGGATCGGAGCTTAATCCACCACGCTGCTCCAATGCGGGTTGGCGGATATATTCCCTACTATGAGTAACAATCGCTATCAGATGTACATGATAACAACTGGGACCGACGGCTTAACGTGCTCTCCGAGGCACGGTGGGGAGACCCACAAGGACTGTACAAACACCCAGACCACGGCAAACATCTGTATAACCAATACAAATGCTGTCGTGTGCGGGGATCGAACCCGCAACCGCCCGCGCAACAGTCAATCGCAATCGCAACCAGAAGCATCCCAAGCGCATGGCCAACCCTATGCCCGATTCACCCCAGGAGCTCTGGTCACCTCACTCACCAACAGGAACACAAAACTGCTTAAAAGCAGTATTATTTAGTTGTAATCTTCTGCAAGGTTGAGGTACTACCCCAGTTGGGCTGCTCCATATTTTGAACAGGAATTTTCCTGCCTTGCCTTAGGTACATCAGTATAAAAACGTGCGACAATTTATCAATATTAATGGTTTACAAGACTATTGCTTTCCATAGTACTAGAACAATAGATACTGTACTACAGACGTAATCTACTGATTCTAATTATACTAAATTAACATGAATATAATTTAAGGAACAGATTTAATCAATGTCTTGAAACGACTTCTAAAAACAAGTAACACATATTTTTTGTATTTTAACCCCTCTGCCAAAATTCTCAACTGCGTAAATATTAACTTTAAAACTCAAAATTAAAATAAGATACTGTAACTTATATCATCTCAGAGTCATCTGTTGGGTTTTTGACGTCATCTATCTAAGAACAGTTGGGTTATCAAGATGAATCTAATGATAGCTCGATTATATAGTTTCGTTTAGCAGTTTGCAGATATGCGCTGATAAAAACATAACCGTTCTTAGCAGGCAATAAATAATAAAGAACATTAAGAGAACGATATCAGTTATTTAAACTCACCAAATCGTATGGAAGAAAATCTCGACGCAGCCACAGTATTTCATCTAGCAGCCGCTCGCGAACCTCATCAGGCTCATCGGAGTCTTCACTGGGTTCTTCTCCTTGAACAAGGTGTTCGTCTCTAATTAATTCATCTATTTTACCATATATATCACTTGGAATTTAAAGTTTAAAAGCTCACCATATCCGAAACAGGTCATCAGCTCTGTCAGCGGAGTGTCCAGCAACTTGGCTCCGGTGAGTTCTGCTTTAGTGACCACGTCGAGCACTCGTGTCTCCTCCCCCTCTGACGCTGTCGAGCCTATAATATTATAATCATCGTAAATTAATTTAATATAATATTATAATCATCATCATAATATAATAAAAGTTATGGGAAAAGTACGGGTTACTACACTCTTATCAATGTAATGTCTTTGCGAACTAATGACCTTCTAATTGAGGCTACTTCTTGCGAAATTTGTTTTTGCATGTACTTTAGACTTCCGTACTGCACATATTTATGACGTCTGTACTTCTGTCTATATGTACACCGTCTCCAATTATCTCAATAAATTCAGTGTAAGATACTTTTATTGGGTTTTTTTCCCTCATTGACCTTCCCTGACATGTCGTCTCCCACTCAAATGTAACATTACAGAAGTATTAATTATTATTTTAGAACAAATAACGAGTTTTACCTGTTACCTTGCCTTAAGCTGTATTAGGGATTAAAATGTCTCTAACTTTGTACATGGAAGATATTTTATAAAATTTTGACAAACATTTTTTATAATTGACATGACACTGATGTAAAAATGTTGCGGTTTTGTCGTTTTTACAATAGTAGTAGTGGTGTGTGTGTCTGAAGTTTGGCTTCGTATAACTACTACGACGAACGAACTAATGAATTTAAATTTATAGATTAGGATTAGATCTGATACAATCACTATATTAGATTTGAGTAATACTATGCAGCTAGAACACTCAGGATACTTTCTATCTTGTAGTTCAGCATGGTTTATCTAGTCAAAATGGTTAGACGGTATTGGTTTTGGTACGTGAGTGCTTAGAAACATCGCCTTGAACATATTTGTTTACACTTTGAGTCTTTCAAATATTTGAACACAAGAATGGAATCATAGTGGTCGTGAAGCAGTACCGGGTGGTCTGGTGACATATTCTCGCAGCCACCGCTCCACGCCCGCCGCGCTCCAGAAGCGTGGCTCCTCGCCCTCGGCGTCCTGCAGCGCGTCGTCCAGCGGCACGCGCCACACGGCCAGCGTGCCGCCCAGCGAGCCCACGGCTAGCCGCCCGCCCTCCCCGCCCAGCAGGCGCACGGCCGGCGCGCCGCCCGCCCCCGCCGGCACCGCCGCCGCCACATGCACGCGCACGCGGCCGCCGCCCGCCCACACGCGCCACACGCGCGCCCAGCGGTCCGCGCCGCCCGTGGCCAGCGCCAGACCGCCCCCGCTGCCCGCCCGCCCCCAGCGCACGCACTGCACCGCGCCGCCGTGCGCCGCCAGACTGCTCGCCAGCTCCAGAGCACCCGCCTGCGCACCGGTGTCGTCCACGCTCAACCTCGCCCACCACAGCTTCACTAACGCGTCACGACCTCCCGTCGCCAGTAGCAGGGTACACTTCTCGTCTTCAGATTCGGAATTTTCAAAACTATCCGCGAAATCACAGCTCGAAACCCCTGCAATGAGTGTACGACATTACTCGTAATTTATATTCCTAAAATATTTTATATTTGATAAGTAACTAGTAATAACCACTAGGTATATATTACCGAGGTCATGCGCGTATAGCTGCTGACACAGCAGGCTCGGCTGAGGCGGCGGGGCCAGCAGGTTCAACTCGCCCGCCTCGCCCCCGCACACCAGCGCCCGCCCGTCCGCGGACCACGCGCAGCACAGGGCGGCCTCCACCAGCTCCTCATACACACTGCCAATTACATAATATATATAATATTTTTATCTTATGCTATGTATAGTTCAAGTCATCTTTGCGCGCGGCTCTATGTGTGCGTGCGCTTGTAATTATACAACTTTAATTTGTGTAGCAGACGGTCAGGGACAGTGCGACGGTCGCGTCACTACGCGAGACCGTCGCACCCACACATATACCCGCGCGCAAAGATGAGTTGAACTTACTATACTGGGGTGGGAAATAAACTTCTTTACCGATCTAGTTATATAAAAACACCGAGTGTTTTAGACCATACGACTGAAATAAAACTTTCGAAACGTAACTCTCTGTCTCTTTTTCTATCTTCATTAACTTATATCTCCCTTCTAACTTCCGTTCGCCTGGCTTGCTCACACTTTTCGTAACGCTTTTACCACGCATTCATCAGACCACTCCCCAAGTCAAGAGTGCGTAAAGAAGTTTTACTTCAAAAATAATCAAGCGTACGGCCCACCTGATGATAAGCGGTTAACGTAGTCTATAGGCGCCTGCAACACCAGAAGCATCGCAAATGCGTTGCCGACCCCCCCCCCCTCCCCAGGAGCTCGGCCACCTTACTCACCACTAGAACGTAAGACTACTTGTGAACGGACTCATGTGATCTTCTGTGAGGTCGAGGTAATTTCTCAAACGAACTGCTCCAATTTTGAGCAAGATATTTCGTGCCCTACCTCAATGAAACATAATATATACGTATTCATTGAAAATTTCATTCATTAGGTATTTATTGAATTCCACCTTAAATTATATGCCTTAGTTGCTCTTAGATATAATTATCTATAAACTGTACAATTGACATTTACTCCAAATGGGTCGATTATACTTTTTACGTGTCGGAATTAATTCAAAGACAGCTAACGAATAAAAGATTGTATGTAATTATCAGTTGAATAATACAAGCCTAGTTCGCTTTGGTACTCTAATACCACTGTACCCGGGCGTGCTGTAATGAGTGCGGTCACGCTCGCGAGACATTTAACGTCATAAATCAAAAGTTCCGATGGCTACTTAATCACAGTAGGTATCTGTTCTTTATCTCTCTGTTTAAACAACACGGACGAGCTGATTTATTGATTGACATTACATCGTTGGCGAGTCGGAAATATTTATGTGAATTCCTTACTACTTAAAATTGGTTGTCTGTAAAGTTGGTTTACGGACGTAAGTTTAACGTGACAACGTCATAACAAAACATCTCCTCGGACGCATAGGCCAATCGAGTGCCCTATGTTCCATATACTACAATGAGCTCGACGCTACAATGAGTCATCCTTTTTCGTGCATGCCACCGGCGTTCATCAATCTATTAGACGTTTTCACGTCAAAAAATATACTTGTATACGATACAAGATGGAACACAGTCATACATAATATTCCAGCGTTTTCATAATACGACCTTTAAGGTAGTTGAATGGAGGGAAAATGTCTGTATGGAAATTCTATAATTTGCTGAGTGTTGTATATATATTACTAGCGACCCGCCCCGGCTTCGCACGGGTGCAATAATGATACTAAATACTATCAACAATAAAAGATACGTTAGAAACCTCTAGTCTAAAATTATCAGTGTTTTTCTACCATGTTATGCATGTATTATACATATAAACTTTCTTCTTGAATTACTCTATCTATTAAAAAAAACCGCATCAAAATTCGTTGCGTAGTTTTAGTGATCTAAATTCTAAACAATTAAACATACAGACAGCGGGAAGTGACTTAATTTTATACTATGTATAAAGATAAAGATGTACTGGTGGTCGAGCGTTGCGTCATGCGGGGCAGAGGGGATTGACTCGCCGCGCAGTAGGCATAGCATAGTAGGCGCTTTAGGAACTTTAAATGTTTCGCCGCTAATTGCTTCTAACGACGATATCTCAAAAACTATTCATCTGATTGATATAGTGTGAAGGGAAATTTTAATCTGTATTAAATGTTTAAGCTAACTAACATATTTATATGGATAAGGATTAATACTGAACTAAAGAAAATAGCTATGAAAATAACGTAAGGTTTTTAATTAAAAATTTGAACATAAACGTGGTTATTGTAAGTCAACCGTAAGAGATAGAGATATGCTCTCGCGGACTTTTTTGTAGAATTTTTATAGATTTTGAATTCGCTAGTACATTACTAAACTGTATCTTTGCTAGTTTACGCGGCGTTTGCGTGGAAAGCTCCCAGTTGGCGCGATTTTTTACGACTTCTTCAACATTTATCGCCGTAATTCTGCTAATTTACATAAAAGTATACTAAATTATATACACAAACCTTCCTCAAGAATCACTCTAGCTATTAAAAAAAACCACATCAAAATCCGTTGCGTAGTTTTAAAGATCTAAGCATACATAGGGACATAGGGACATAGGGACAGAGAAAGCGACTTTGTTTTATACTATGTAGTGATGTATGTGAGCGAGACGTGCGGAATACTCCTAATTTATTTATTTAGGTATATTATATTTATATTTATTACACGTACAGCACTCACACATCACACATATACTAACTATTAGTATTTTATTTATAAACTATTATTACATAAGCCTATCTGCACGATACCCATCGTATACGGTGGGTTTGACCTTGGTTCTTTTTATACCGACATTTCTGTATTTTGTTATTATTTAGGAACGATCTAGAAACATCTTACCGCACACAATCGAGGCATTGACAGCGCGGAAAACTATTATATACTCGTAGGCGTCACCCACGACATAGTCTCTTAAATCTATACTAATATATAAAGCTGATCTATACTTAATATATGTATAAAGCTCAAGAGTTTGTTTGTTTGGTTGTTTGTTTGTTTGTTTGTTTGTTTGTTTGTTTGTTTGTTTGTTTGTTTGAACGCGGTAATCTCTGGAACTACTGGGCCGATTTGAAAAATTCTTTCAGTGTTAGATAGCCCCTTTATCGAGGAAGGCTATAGGTTATGTATCATAATGCTAAGACCAATAGAAGCGGAGTCCACGCTGACGAAGTCGCGTGCAGAAGCTAGTTTATACTAATACTAGCTTCTGCGCGCGACTTCGTCGGCGTGGACTCCGCTCCTATTGGTCTTAGCGCGATGATATATAGCCTATAGCCTTCCTCGATAAATAGGCTATCTAACACTAAAAGAATTTTTCAAATCGGACCAGTAGATCCTGAGATTAGCGCGTTCAAACAAACAAACAAACAAACAAACAAACAAACAAACAAACAATCAAACAAACTCTTCAGCTTTATATATTAGTATAGATTATGAAGCTGAAGAGTTTGTTTGTTTACTTGAACGCGCCAATCTTAAGAACTACTGCTCAGATTTGAAAAATTCTTTCAATGTTAGATAGCCCATTTACCGAGGAAGGATATAGGCTATATAATATTTTAGTACCTCTTTTTTCTTAAAATTAACGTGGGTGAAACCACGGGACACATCTAGTAATAGCTAAATTAAATATAGGTAAAGATGTCCTCCGGCCCGCTGGACCGACGATCTACGTAAGATTGCCGGTGTAGGCTGGATGAGGATTGCGGAAAACCGAAATGTCTGGCGCGAACTTGGGAGGCCTATTTTCAGCAGTGGACTGCGATAGGCTGATATGATGATGATGATGATAATGATAAAAGACGTGTAACTAACTGCGCGGGTTCCGGCGAGGGCGGGTCGATACCCCACAGCGCGGCGCGGCCGTCGTCGCTGGCCAGCAGCAGCAGCGGCGGCCGGCGTGGAGACACGCGCGCGTCGCGCACGCCGCACTCGCCGCGTGTCGGCAGCGTCGCCAGCTCGCTGCCCGACTGACCACACTTACTATATTCATATTTATATACGACTAGGTCGGCAAACAAACGTACCGTACACCTGATAGTAAGCGGTTACCGTAGACGCTTGCAACACCAGAACATTGCAAGTGCGTTGCCAACCCTTATCCCGACCATCCCCACGGTCTCTGGCCACCTTAGTAACCACAGGAACACAACACTACTTGATAGCAGTATTATTTAGCGCTGTTTTTCGGTAAAGTTAAAGTACTTTCCTAGACGGTCTGCTTCAGATTTTAAACCAATTACCAATAACCAATTTTTATCCTGCTGTTAAGCTTACGGCTATGGCAGTAAAAAATATAGCAACCCCTTTCTTCCCGTGGATGTCGTAAGAGGCGACTAGGGGATAAGTCAGTTCCACTACCACCTTGGAACTTATAAAGCCGAAGTTGACAGTCAGTTGACTTTATAGTAACACTAAATAATATTTTAAACCCCATTAATATCAAATGAATAGTTATTCACAAACCTGCACATCCCAGAGGTGAGCGCACCCGTCCAACCCGCCGCTGAGCAGCAAAGCTCCGTTCGCTCCGAAGTCGACCGCCAGCACCGGGTACGAGTCCACCGTCAGCTCCAGCTCCAACTGGAGGCTCTCCTCTTTCTCGTCGTAGTTGAACACTCGCACGTGTCCGTCACTAGAAACCCAGAGATTATAATTATGATGTTACTAAGGTAGGGCACATCAGAATATATCCTGCTCACAATGTAAAGCAGCTCGTCTGGGTAAGTAACTCAACCTTATAAAAGATCACAGCTAAATAATACTGCTCTTAAGCAGTATTGTGTAACTGCTAACCATCAGGTAGGCCGTTCGCTTGTTTCCGACCTAGTCGTACAAAAAAAATGTTGCATGTAGGAGAGTGCAGTTAAGAGTGAATTCAAGTTCACCTGAAAGTGGTCGCGATCAGCTGATTGCAGACAGCGATGCAGTTGATGGCTGCGGCGTGTGGCTCGCGGACCACGCAGCGGACCACCGAGCTCGCACACGCGTAGCTGCTCTCAATGTCTTCTAAGTTGTCTGTAAGGTCGTCATCTACTGGACCGATGCCCTGAGATGTGATTATTCCTTATTTAACTGATTTAGTAACTTGGTTAGTTATCAGAAAATTAAAAATAAAAACGAAAAAGTACAAACATACATATTGTATTCAAACTGTTAGTACACACGTAGATTGCAAAATTTATTACTTTTCAATTGCTGCAACAACTTCGTGCAAAAAATGGAAAAATATGTACCTCAAGGTCTCCGAGAGCGAAGTGAACGACCGGGTTACAGGCTGGCTCTAAGTCATCCTGCTGTGTGAAGCTCCCCAGTGACCACGTGCACACCGACTTGTCGTTAGAACCTGAAAACAAACTGTGGCAGACCTTCACTAGCCCACTGCTGCGCGACCACCATTCTGTAGATGATACGTTGCTCTACTACAAACAGGCGGACATGCTATGTTGATATATATTAAGTTATCAAACAATATAGTTACTTTGTCAGGATGTTACTGTCGCCGGGGACCAAATCATTTATAACGAATGTAGCACTTGAAGACGAAGTTATGCAAGCTCCGATCGGAATCCGCACCGTTTCCGATTCATATACTGTGGCCTGGCTCACCTCGCTTTAAATAATATTTTTGGGATAGAATTTAAATAAAATTTTAGAAGTAAAACTTCTTTATGCACGCTTGACTTGGGAAGTAAGCTGGCGAATGCGTGACGAGAGCGTTACAAAAAGTGTGATCGGGCGAGGCGAACGGACATTGAGAGGGACATTTAAGTTAGTGAAGATAGAAAGAGAGAATTACGTTTCGTATTACTGTAGGGGTAAGAGAGAGAGATGCGAGCACACATTTTCTTTATCTTTTTCTCATAATTTGATTTAATAATGTAAATACATACATACATATAGATGGAGCTAAAGAAGTTTTATAACACTTCATTTGGGTGGTCTTAAGCACTTTATTCTAAGCTCAATCACCCCACACCTGTAATAATAACGTGCAAGGTATAACAAAAAAAAGGTACTGAAAACTTAAAATGATTTATATAACACACACCGGTGACCATGTACCGGAGGTCGTCCGCGAGCGCGACGCACGTGAGGTAGCGCGAGTGCGCGTGCAGCACGCGCACGCACGCGGCCGCGTCCGCGTCCCACAGGCGCGCCGTGCGGTCCAGCGACGCGGACGCGAGCACGCCGCGCGCCCAGCGCAGCGCGGTGACGGCGGCCGCGTGCCCGGTTAGAGTCGCACCCGCCAGCACTCGCCGCCCGCGCCCGCCGCCCGCCACGCGCCACACGCGCACGCGCCCGTCGTGCCCGCCCGTCGCCGCCCCGCGCGCCAGCGCCGTCGCGCACAGCACGCCCAAGTCGTGCGCTCCGTCTTCCCACAGCAAGGGCGTTGGACCCGCGCCTCCCTCCGTGCCGTGTCCAGCTACTTCTATGAATACGTGAACGATCATTTAATTCATGTTTCTTTACACGGCTAGGATGACAAACAAGCATACGACTCAACTGATAGTAAACGTTTACCGTAGCCTATAGACACTTGAAACACCAGAAGTATCGCAAAGACTTTGTCAACCCTTCCCCTGATCCTCCCCACGAGCTCAACTGTACTAGGTAACAGTATAAATAATAATTATTTTATCTAATTATAATTTAAAATTTCCTTACTTTCGAAATCGAAAACCTTGAGCACTCCTTCCGTGCAAGCAGTCAGCAGCAGAGCGACGTTGTCTAACGTGGCGAGAGCGTGCACGGCTCCCTCGTGCGGGCGCACAAACGCGAGCAACGTTCCGGAGCGCACCGCCCACACGCGGATGGCTCCGTCGTCGTGTCCGACGACCAGCCTCTCTCCCGCCGCCCACTGCAGTGCGCGAGCGGCCGCAGCGTCGGGCGCCGCTAGCGTGTTCCTTGCCACGAGGGCCTCTCGTGCGCTCCACATGCGGGCCGCCCCGTCCACTCCCACTGATGCCAGTAAAATCCCCGACGGAGAGAAACGAGTCCCCGTGACGCCATATCTATGTGCTCTGCTAACAACAGTCCTCTCGACCCAGGCGACGTCTCTCGTCCAGCTCCACAGCCGCAGCGTGCCGTCCCCACTGCCGGCCGACAGCCGCGCGCCCGCCGTGTCCACACAGGTCACCTCCCCGCGCTTCAAGCGCAGCGTGCTCACTGACACGATCTCACCTATCTTCTCCATGCAGTTACTTTGCTTAACTTAGAACGAGGACAAAAGTACAAACAGGAAACAGTATTCGATTTATTATAAGCGATCTACGACATGTCGTGTACCGTTTCTTAACAACGCAACGGTGCGTTTATCGTCGAGCTAGCGACAGTACTACCAGTAGCGTAAACATAGAGACGTAAGTATTCGAGTGTGTCATCAATTATTTAAAAAGTCCATAACACAGATGTGATCAGTCACGTCAGGTGTGGCACGCAAGTCAGCGCGGAGTGGTGCGACGGCGGTGACGTGGTGCTATCGATTACAGCGCGACCTCGCCGCGACCAACACATCACACGCGATGTGCTTTCAGATGGACAAATGACATTTATATCAAAAAATATAAAAGAATTATAAATTATATAATGCTTTCGACTAAACACCCCTTTAACACACTTATACACACATAAAACGTCAATAAGCGACACAAACAGAAACACGCGATAACTGAATCGGTACAATGTTGTCTAAGTAAACAGTAAACAAACTACACAATCGAGTTGTCCGCGTCGCCGAAACAAAGTAAATAGAAGTTTATAGCTATAATAATGCTTTTCTAAAACACTAATTAGCCGATACGCTAGTGGTCATAAGAGTCGTGTATTTCCAAAAACCGCTAACTCCACTATTTTAAAATTTTGCCGGTTTTACATTTATTTGACAGCTAATCCAATATGCTATTAATATCTTTAATTTATTGCTTCCTATCTCCGCTAAATCCCGAAGAAATCGACTCTAAAATGTGCATTTGGTTTCAATTTCCGCTAACTCCCAAGTCAAGTTAGTTCCCAATTCCGCCATGTCCCACGCCGACCAATCAGAAGCGTCAAATTTGACAGAAAGTGTAATGGCGGTTATTGAGACAAAAGTAAAAGTACTCTCGTGTTTTTATTGTTTTACTGTATGAAAACATGTGTGATTTGGAAAAAAATGTTGAAAAAGCTGATGCTAATAAAACCAGGAAGCGTAAAAGTCAACCACATTTATGGAGAAAGAATGTAGAATGTCAAAAAAGGTAAATCAAAAAATCATGTTTTGTATGATAACAATAACTTTGTTTACCAGCGATGTGTGTACAGCATGTTTACTTTCTTTTCAATGTATTTGTGTATATATTTTTTTTTAATGTTGTTGTATTTTAGATTTCATAAAGCTGTAATCGGCTAAAGCTACATTATGGTCCGTTGATTTAGATGTTAGTATTTTTTCTGTATATAGTACTCAAAAATAGAAAGCTTTTTGTGAATTCTCAGGTTGCAGAATATTTTTTTACTTAAATATTTTTTTTTACTTAGGTATTTACTGTCACATTATAAATTTTGAAGTTAGATAGGTGAGAACTTTTTTTGTAACGAAATTATGCCGATAAACGATCAATGAACCATAATGTAGATTTTGACCCTGTAATCTCATTGACTTGCATTTTTTTTCAATTTTAGTTTCGATTTTAATTACCAAACATTCTTCATCGAACTTCATTCTATTGGATTTATACCATTGTTAGCAGAAAAGTGGTAGTATACGTGACACGCTTGTTATCGAATCACTATGGGGAAAACTGGAAAAATATAGAAAGTTTAAAATTTTATAGAAACCTAAGTTGCCGCAACGATGATGCTAACCTGCAAGAAAATGACTTTTTATGTGAACCGATTGAAGAAAATGATAAATATGTTGTGTCTCCGTTGACCTCATTATTGACTGTATTATTTTGTATTTTTACTAATAAAAATACTTTTTTGATAATGCAATTTTTCAAATTTATTAAACAGCCTGTGTAATAGCTTAGTTAGGACCAAATCCCGCCATCTCCATTTCTGATGCATTCCTAATCACGGTAACTCCACTGTTGAGTTCCATAATCAGCTATCTCCAAAAAATGTAGTTAATTATCTCGAATGTGTTAAGATAAATCTGGTTAAACAGAAGTTTAATTACATAATAATATACAAATATTTTCAGAAAAAATAACAGTGTACAAAATAACTTATCTTACAATAAGGTACGAATTACTTGACCTGTTGTAAATGGCTTTGGTATGGAGTTAGCGGTGTCTGGAAATGTACGACTCATAAGTTCAATTCCCGCACATGTAAAATTTTTTATAGGCCATGAAGATTTTAAACATGTCCATATTAAAACAAACATGTTCTAAGTTTTTTTTTTCTTTTCAATTTTTACTTAAAGTTATTTTACACAGTCGGTTTTTTTATTATTAAATATAATTATACATTACTTGTATTATTTTTTTAAAATATATTATAAATCTATAGACAGACACTGTAGTAAATGCCATTTTTTATCTGTCTATGAAATAATATAAAATCGTTGAATCATTCCCCCATCAAGAAAACTCAAAAACCGCTGCGCTGGACCCATGAAGATGAAATTTGGCAGAGTAGTAGTTTATAGTTAGTAGACGCCCACTAAGAACGGATTTTTCGATAGGGCCAGATTAAAGCGGTATAAGGGCTTTCACAACTTTGTATGAAGTCCTTCATGTTTTGTGCCATAAACTACAAATATAAACAAGATAATCTTCTTTACTTTAAGTTTACACAATTTGTCTAAGTAAAAGGGTAGCTGTTGTTGTTTTGTGTTCATTCTTCTGCTCCGAACAATAATATTAAGTGGTAGTGGAGGGATCATTATCTATGATAATAAAATGATTGTAAGTGAAAAGTGAAAAGTATTTTTTTTTCCATCCAGTCAAAAAGTTCTGAGGTAATCTATATAATAAAAATGAATGTTGCTAAGCGCATAACTCGAGAATGGCTCGACCAATTCGGCTAATTTTTTTTGTATGTTCCTTAAATCCCACGGAAGGTTTTTATACTATAAAAAAATTGAACAGACAGAACTAAGTCTGTCCGAGCAGCTAGTACATAAATAAATAAAAAATACAATCAAATTGAGAACCTCCTCCTTTTTTGGAAGTCCGTTAAAAAACAGAAACAGTTCAAAAAAAATCATTAAATCCTTAAATTATCGCCATTATGATTGTTATAAATCCTAATCATTCCTAAGAAAGATACAGGACTTTCCTACTTTAGGCGACAGGGATTTAAAATACAGTGTACGTATTATTAGATAATTAAAATAAGCATTTACACGTGAAAACACATGCAGCTTTACAAAAAAAAAAAAACATTTATAGAAAATAAAACTAATATATTGTCAGAACCTCCAGTTAGAGAAAGTCGGATAAGCGGTCGGTCCTGGCGGCCGTGTATTCATAATTACCCGCAATTTACAAAAATTGTTTACAATGAAAATGGAATTACTTTTTGTTTACACATTGTTGTAAATGTATGTATTATGTACTAGCTGTGCCCGCGACTTCGTCCGCGTGGAAGAGTTTCTTTGTGATAGAATTTTTAATTATTTAGGCTAATTATTTTACAAATAAGACACATACGTATCTTGAATGAGCTATGTGCAGTGTTTCACTGCAAAGAGCTTATTAATTCGGGTAAGCACACTTAGGCATTTATCCCCACCTACATCATACATCGTACTAAATCAACAAGTGTAAATGTTACTGCTATTTTTTTTAGTCAGGCGTTTGTATATTTAATAATGTCTCGGTTCGCTTAACTTCGGTTACGAGTATCTTCGTGGTATCCGTTGATCCTCGAAAGTTCTCGTAAGTGGTTGCGAGGTGGGGGACATGTTGGTAGGACTGCTGGCGGCCGATCGCTTAGCGAGGGTCCTTCTTTTCGGCTTCAGCCACGGTGCAGGCTACATTTAAAATATTGTTGGGTGAGTCATTTTTGAAATAATTTTTAGTATTAAGTAATTAATTTAAGTATTGTCTTATTTTTCTAATGTGCGTATTAAATAAGTACTGGTTTTTATTCGAACTGTTAACTTGATTTATATTAGAGTTTACTCCTTAAGAATCTTTTTTCATATAAGGCCACCGTGGCGCGCCGGTATGAAAAAATATGAGGAGTAAAATCTATTGAACGAAAAACCTCGTTACGTTTTTTTTGCGCAGCCTATTCTGCGCACCTTTCACTTTTCTCAGACGTGAATATTAAGTTGCTCCTAACGCCATCTATCGGAAAGATAAACTACTAAGAAAACGTCGTCTATACTACTATACTACTCACTAGTCTCAACTACTACTATAGTTGTCACAGAATAAGAGGCCCGTTTGGACGTTTAACAAATACCCTAGAACGTAACTTGATACGAAACTGTAAGAAACAATAAAGGAATTATTAATAACATAAAATGTTTTTAAAACATACGTAAATTTTTTGGCGCGTTAAATAAAATGATAGAATATATTGGAAGTGTTCTTTTCGCACTTACTTTATAGTATCATGCAATTTCTAATTATTACGAAACGTCTCAAAAACAGTTACGTTCTAAGTCTTTTTGTTTTTAAATACTAGTGTTGTAACTAGTTAATTACTGAATTTCACCAGCATCATTCGATTTTAATTGTAAATCGATATTGTGTAGTGATCTCTACTGAAAATAATTTTATGGTATTTGCTCGCAAACGAAAAAAAAACGACTTCAACTACATCGACAAGTAACACAACGTAGCTAGACGAAAAAATAACCAACTAAATACGCGTTATCAAAGATTAAAGTCGTTACAGGTACCATGGTCACGGGAGAACAAAATGTCCTTGTGTAGAGAACCTAATAAAACGCGATAAAACCTGAAAAAGTTGTTTCATTATAATGAGAGAAATTGGCGTAAACATTAGAAAACAATAAAAAAATAGATTAAAGACAAATTGATCTTTTGTACCATTGTATTTTTTCAATTTACCTACAATATTAAAGTTTAAGTTAAATTTTCTAATCAGAAATTTAATTCAATATACTTTACACTAGATAATTAAATCGATCAAATAGTCATACAAACTTGAATCGATTTATCGTGAGTATCGAATACCGAGTCGTATGGTTACTTCCCTATTTACGTCTCGATGACATATGTCCAAACGGGCCTATTATTTTGCGATGACTATAGTACTCAATAGTCTAGACGACGTTTTCTATTAACGCCATCTATCGATGGTTTATTTACCATTTGATATGGTATTAATGTTTTTCTTAGACTATTAAGCCTTTTTTGTGCATATTTAGACAGTCGATCTGAAGAAGTAAACTCCAGTCGTACGTCGGAGCTGACACACACACTTTTTTCAATTTAATGTCTGTATGTAGGTATAATGTAGGTGTGTAATTTTGTCCCTTACGGGCCATTTCCATGTCAACTCTTAGACATTGGGGGTCAATTACGTAAAGGCTCACATTTCTTGGTGTGTCCTTTCAGGGCCCTCGGCGATAGCTGTCTCGGTCGATCCCGTTTTAACTTGGGCGGTATCACGTGGCTTAAGAAGGCGGACGGCGGCGGCGCGGCGGTAGCCAGATCCTGCTGAGACCCCGACAATATATCCCAACAACTTCATCCCAACGCTTCATTTCAACACTTTATCCCAATTACCACACCAATTTCTTCACTTCAATTACCCGCAACCATCTGTTGGCTCTCTAAACAGCATCAGCAACTAGTGGCTGTTAGCAATCGGAGCTTCCTGAAACTGGGCCCTGGTCTTTGGGGCTTGCCGGCGAGTGCGGAGCCACGCGAGCAGCTTATAAGAAGAACATATACCGGATAAGTGATCTTTAAGGGGCTCTCATCGCTCAATAACCGTGGCGATTTCGTTTTTAGGCAAGAACTAGATGGCGCCACCATCTATCAACATGCGTACGTAATTACTACTATAAAACATCCACACATTGGAAGGAACTGATGAAGATTACGCAAGAAAACAGATGTGTCGCTGCGTTGTTATTGTATTCGCCCTCTGAGAATATTTTTATTTTTTAATATACTATTTTATTATATTTTTTATTAGATTATATTTTTATTATACTATTTTATTTATTTATATAAATCATGTACGATTTACCTACATCTTTTATTTATTATTTTTTTTTCATGATTATTTTGAAATAAGTGATTCACCTCGCCTACGAAAGTATTACTTTAGTAATTGAAATATTTAGGATGTGTATTATTATCTTAGCAAGAGATATTATCTCGGCCACGCTTAATTTACTTTTGTTTTTATGTTTATGCATAATCGGGCTTACTCTTTGACAACTTCAAAACAAAACAAATTACAAACTACTTTAAATATATATTTACAAACTTAGTTTCTACGTAGTATTTATATTTGTACTATTTACAATATCTTTTAATTGAAAATTTTAGGGTCAATTCTATAAACAATAAATTCGGCCACGTCGCAGTGAGCGACATAACCTCCTCGTCCGACGGCCGATAGGCGACTGATTTTCTTCGCCCGTCTGCCGCGAGAGCAAAAAAGCGGTTCGAAAATCACTTGAATATTCGATTTAAAAAAAATTATGTAATTAAAAAAAAACACTCGATCAAATTATTCCAGTTATATATGAACTTTATTTTGGTAATTTATTTATAATATCAAATCAGTTATTTTAGGAATAAAACCCAATCATAGTAAATAAAATGACCCGAAAAGAGGTAACTTTGTGAATTTATTCTATCGAGCCAAATTTATCAAATCATGTTTCCAACCAAAGCTTGAACTAGAATATACCCTCAACAATACCAATTAAATTTATCAGATTACAATTTCACTGTTTACTATTTCAAAAATGAATTCATATAAACGTGTTTTGCAGGAATATCTGAAATACCTCGCCTTAATCGATTCCCAGTTTGCTACCAGAAATACAGCTCGAACCTTACATCCCTTATCTTGTCCCTTCATAAATTAATCAAATTAACACTTAAACTTGTCTCATAAAATTAAAGTATAATTATTTACTCTTAACTTGTTCTTAAAAATAAATTAAATTAAATCTTTATATTTTTAGTTAGGTACCCTCTTTTTTAAAGTCGGCTAAATAAAACAACTATGAACTACAACGCGACAACCGCACCGCGCTGACCACCATTACTACAATTATTCAAAAATGAAAAAAAAAGTAAATATCCCGTTTTTGAATAATTTTCGTAACTAATGTTCCCATAATAAATGCCAATGTAATCAATGTATTGTAATCGTATTGCCTATCTTCTGATTGTTAACTGTAATGCACCGTGAGCTAATGTCTAATCCGCCGTACACTACGGGTAAATATAATTATGTGTTTTAATATTTTATAAATTAAATACTAATAGATAATATAATATGTGTTATGTGTGATTGCTAAATGTAAATATAATTATACATAAATAAATAAATTATGAGTTTCCCACATATTTATAATACTTTCACGCAAAAACCACTGAACTGATTCTAATTAGGCTCGGACAGCTGGAGATCCAAAATAGTTTACTTTTTATCCCGACTTTCCCACGGGATGGGAAACTACGCGGGTCAAACCGCAAAGAAGCTCACAGTCCTTAATAAAAACACGTAACGATAAAGTATAGTATTTATTTGTAAACTAAATATTTTTTAAGCGGTATAGTAGACAGCATCTTGTTCATTTTCACGATGTACGACTTTTGGCACGCGTACCAGACCGGGTCTTGAATGTACTCCGTGACCTCGCGCCAGTGGTCGCGAGCGAACTGCAGCGCGGTGTCCGCTGGAACGAGAAACAACAACAACAACCTTAATAAAGTGTAAGTGTAAATATTGTACTTCGTTTGAGGAAAGAAAAGTCGAAAAAAGGAAACGAAGACAAGACAAATAATCAAATTCATTTACTAATTAAATTTATTTAAAATTGACAATTCCGACGGACTTTACACCTTCGTATTATTATTATTATTTTTTGACTTAATAAATTTTATTTTTTAACAAACTTTGCCTTATCAATGAACGAACACAAAAATATTTCGATGCAGTCTCGAAAATTGGCGAGTACGTGCATTTCAGCGATTCACATTTGTTTCAATTATATTATTTTGTATTAGTTGTGCTTCACTATTAATACTTACACAGATTTTCAAAATTGAATCTGACGTAGGTTTTCGGTTCACAAACTAGTTCAAGGTTTTTACCAGATAAATAAACCTCCCCGTCGTCTCCTCGATATTTATTCAATGTGTAGTCAACGTGTACGAAATATCTTCCTGTAAATGAAAAAATAAAATATTTATTTTATTAATTACTAATAAGTACATTACATCAATTTTACAAAGCTTGACTTCTTCTTTTGAGTGCACTAAGCTCCCGTGGCAGAGGAGTCACGTGGAAGAAGTGTATGTGTGCGTGTGCGTGTGTCTGTGTATGTGTGTGTGTTGAAACTCAGAAACTGTGACGGGGAGGAATTAGTAGGGTGTCGGTTTTCCACGTGACGATGTGCGCGCGCATCGTAAAAATTTACTCTCATCATTTTTCCCTAAAGCGCCAATAGAAGTAAAACTTCAAAAATAACTTTTGATCTCAAATTAACAGTTAGTACTATCGACTTGAAGCTCACCAGTAATTATCTCAAAACTTCCAGCTGCATTCGCCGGCACTGACAACAGTTCACCTTTCATCTCATAATCACCCTTCACACGTAACTCCGGGCAGTCCAGGTCGTACTGTAAGCTCGAGACATTTCTAAGTATTCTGGAAAATTGTATAGAGAAATATTTAGATATAATTGTATTTGCTCACAAACGAAAAAAACCGACTTTAATTTACGGCGACAGTAATACAAGGTCGGTAGACGAAAGAAAGAATAAAATTAAAGCATAACGCATTTTAAACATAACTCAAAAACTACTTGTGAGACCCCAATTAAAAAATGGGACTACATGACAAGCTAATACTCAGCAAGCAGTTATAACGTAATACACACAAAAATATAGTTGAATTAAGAACCTCCTCCTGTTTTGAACTGGGCTTAAAAGTGTAACTTGTAAGAGTTGTCTAGCGAGGTGCGACGCGAGCAAAACTTCAAAGTTGATTGATACCAGATTGTCGCGATCATTTTGTCGATGAAGTCAAGATCAAATTTAAGTTTTTGATGAGATTTTATCTTTCTATATGTACGATAATTTTTTAATAAATAAATATATAACGTAATATATCCTACATTCAAAAATTCTTCTAGGAGGCATGTATTTAAAAGACATTTCGAATTAACAACAACTATTATTTCAAGAACAAATAACTAAAATAACGCTAAATGATAATTCTATAAAATTTAAAATCATAATATTAAGCTATTGCATAGCTTCTTTCGCGGGCCTTGAGCGCGGGGACAATTTTGAGAATATCAGTAACGAAAAAACCTCACGCTCCCCCAGTAACGAAAAAACCTCACGCTCCCCACTCCGACGGGCACGGAGGTGTGGCTTGAAGGCCGTGCATCGTCTAACGTCGTTTCAGTTCGGCAGTCTTCGACACGGCGTTGTGTGCGTGCGATTAGACGTCTGAGCTTCGACGCGAGTTTGCCGGCATTTATCAATGAATGCGTGATGAAATAAAAAATATGACCTACATGAATGGGATAGCACCGGCGTTAGTACTATTATCTAGTTGAGCGTATTACTCATTGATGCAAATATGATATTGCCTATAATGTTACTATTTCCGGATAAAATTTGGCATTTAATTTTTTTAATAAAAGAAAAAAATTTGTTTTCTTATCGGTCACCACGCTCAAAAAGTGTAACTTGAATTAATATCAAAGAAAAAGAAATACTGCATAAATAAAATAAATAAATATTATAATTATTGCATAAGTTGATACAAAATGCTATGCAATAGCTTTACCGCGGCAGTCCCCGAGTGCCACACGTCTTTTTATTTATTTTTTTTATAAACTTTATATAAAGTAAAATATGTCAATGTAAGTAACACACTTGTCACTAGATGGCGCTGTACTCAGTTACATCTCGCTATTAAAGTTAGACGGGAAAATGAATATAATTTCACGGCTACCAATTGTAAAATGATAATAAACAAATAAATATAATAAAAATAACACAACTGCGCAGTTACTCTTTCAAAAAATTGTGTCTTATTATAAATTTAGTCGCGTTTTGTATGAAATACAGCGACTCTAAATCCAAATATAAAATTAAATTAAAACAATAAAAGACTTACGTTAAATTCGATAACACGCAGTCGTTATACCCGGTGAAAGTAGTGTTAAAGAACTTGTACTTCAAGAGCGGGAGGTCGCCGTTGATTTGTTCGAGGAACAACGGGTCGGAGGGCTTTATGTCCAGTTCTGGAATGCCACGCAACAGTCTTGCCCGAGTTGTGACGACGAACTTCTTCATACAAGTCATGTCGGTAGCTACACATGGTAGCTTCAGGTCGCCTGAAATAGTAAAACCAATAATAAACAACGACAGTCAGTCCAGAAGGGGTGAGTTGTGATATCCCTTCGACGTCAAATTGGAAACGTCCAGCTAGGTACGGATTGCACAGCTTTTGCCTAAAACCGTTTCGTAGTTCGCTGCCTATTCTAGTATTATAATTTCAAGAGGCTCTCATTATTACTTCGTTTCCAGTATTTATGACAACTGGAAACACATTCTTGTTATACAAATCACGATGGTCAGCTATAATAAAAATAAAGTCTATAATAAATAATTCCTTATTTTCATAAATAATTTAACTGAGGTAGGGCACAGCAAGAAATATCCTGCTCAAAATCTGGAGCAGCCCGACTAAGAAAGTACCTCGACCTTACAGAAAACTGACACAGCTAAATGATAGTGCTTTCAAGCAGTGTTGTGTTCCTGTGGTGAGTGCAGGCACTAGAGCTCTTGGATTGGGGGTAGAGTTTGCAACGCGCTTGCGATGCTTGCGGTGATGCCACTTTGACTAAAGCAGTCGTTAGTTATAAGATTTAGTTATAAGATAATTATTTATTGTATTAATATATAATTAATAAATAATTTATAAAATCAATGATAAAAAATATACATTATACTAGCTGACCCCGCAAACGTTGGTTTGCCATACCTATATGCTATTAACCCCCTTAATCCCCCCCCCCCACTTACTTATAACTTAGGGGTATGAAAAAAATAGCCCATGATGGTCGATCCTCAGACCTACCCGATATGCACACAAAGTTCATAAAAATCGGTCTAGCCGTTTCGGAGGAGTATTGTAACTAACATTGTGGCACGAGAATTTTATATACGAGTACAACATTATGTTCTAACATTCGTACGAAGCTATTTCTTGTATAGAACCAAAAAAACCCTTGATGTCGTGGGACATCAGATAGGAACGAAGATCCTTATTATAAAATATTATCTTCAAGTTCCATTCGAGGTATAAAAAAAATAATTATTCGGGTATACATTTTTTTATTACGATTTTTCTTAACGATAAAAATAAAAATCAAACTACTTTACAAAATTATCTTAACACCTTTATTTTATTTACAATATTTTATAAAATATTGTGCGGGTCAAACCTCCTTAATTTAGCTTATTTATTACGAAACTGTTATTGCCTACATGTTCTAATGCAAACTAATCACCAATTTAATTTAGCTTATTTCTCACAACATTATTATTTGCCTGATGCAGATTTCTAATGATATTGTTATTTGTCTGAAGCGTATGACGTCTGTATTTCTGTCTATATATATAGTGGAGTGTCTGGGGGTTTTGACCTCAGACTTTTGTTACAGTGAATGAATTTAAATGGTCGAGGGGGGGTTTTATTTTTTATACTATAAAGTGTAAAGTTTACCCAAAATTTTTTTGTGCTTTTGATTTTTTTTTTTATTTAAACCACAAACTATAAAAAACTAATAATTTTATTTAAAATAATTTTTTGCATTATATACGTTGAATAATACCTAAATAGACGTAAAATAATATTTTCTTGAAATGTTGGAGCGTATGAAGGGTCATAGCGACCTTGGACAGGCAGTAGAACGTGGAGAGGTGAGAACGAAAGGATGACTTGTTACCTCATCTTCAAACTTACTTAATTAATTTACGCTCATACAGATTGTCGCCAAAAATATATTCATAAAAATATATTGAAACATATCAGAAGAGGCCCAATGGAACTCCATTTTCGCCTTCGAAAAAGAAACTCCGAAGTAGCACTGCTTTATTGAGCTTTGAGTGGGAAAAACTGTTTCTTCTGTGGTCAATAAGCTAATAAAGAAATTTAAGCTAAATTAAATAAAAAGCGACGAAGACAAATCTCATATATTAATACTCCAACTTTAAATGACTCCATTGTAAGCTATATAACTGTACAGAAAAAACGATTGTTATCAAGAAATTCATAAAAGAATTTCTGATATAGCAGATTTACAAACACTCCAAGCAAAATATCATGCTGGTTGTTATAATTCTCTTAAAAATTCTATTCATTTGAGCTCTGCTGATAAGGAGGTTGGTTTGACAATTTCGATGATAGATACAGCAATGGAGCAAATATACAAGTATATATATAGAAGAGAATGACGACTGCCAATTTTCTATGCAAGAGTTGAAAGATACGATGGTATATAGTATATACCTTACAGCATACACCGGATGAAAAAACTATTAGATATTAAGTTCCAAGGTGGTAGTGGAACTATGTTATCCTTTAGTCACCTGTTATGACACCTACGGGAAGAGAGGGAGTGGCTATATTCTTTACTGCCTTAGCCACACAGCAAGCAGCAAAAAAAACTAATCATAATGATAATAATAGTAAAAAAAGGGTCGTGGAGATGCTTGTGGATGTCGAAAGAGTGGCTTATACTGCAGTGTAGCATGTCTACAGTGCAGCGAAAATACCTGTTTTAATAATATCATTGAAGTAAGTGAAGTTGAAGAAAATACTTAAATAGACAAAAATGTAAATTGTTTGACAAATGATTTCTTGATAAATTTTTTTTCTTACATTTTCCTTCATTTATGTTTTTTTCCTAATTACTATCTCTATATGAATGTATCAATTAACTTAATTTTGGTGTAGACAAATGTTCTACAGGATTTAAACTATCAAAATTATAAATATTTCTTTTTTTTTTTTTGAATCGAGATCACAATTTTTTAATAGGTAAACTTTTTTGTATATATTATAAGCTGAACATTCCACTTTGAATTATAAAATTTCATTCACTGTAACGGAAATCCGAGGTTTTCGTGTTTTAACGCCCCAGGCACTCCACTAATAGGTACTGTAAATTTATCTTGATAAACTCAGTGTTAGATCGACTTTCGTTGGGTTTGGTTTTCCTCATAACCTTCCCTCACATGTCATCTCTTACTCAACCATAACTGTTCCATACAAATATAGTATAATTATCAAATGATAATTATAATAATAATAGCAAACTGCTATAATAATAACAGTCATCACGTAGACTATACATTAGACACTGTATAGATATCATACATGACTAATTGACTATACATAAAAATCTTACGCTTTATTTTAACGTTACGGACGTTTTTTTCCGGCTAGGGTACCCCTCCGCAACGCGCCATAAGAAACTTCGTTCCAAAAATTGTTTAGCTTTATTGAAATACCTATATAAGTTAAAAAACTCAGGCTAAGCTCGGAAGTAGAGATTCAACAGTAAAACAATGGAACTGGAATTAATTACTTGTTGATGTAAATTGAGTTCCGGGTTTTTTATTTGAGAACAAACACAATTATGGTGTTTAACCGCGGCCTTAGGTACGAAAGGTAAGTACTAAGTAGTGCCGATAGTGTTCCCGAGGTTACGGGGGTGATTATTTGTGGAGGTCGCTCAGGGGAGATTGGAGAACCGTTAGATTTCTTACTTTAATTTAGAATAATTGTGTTTGCTCGCTAACGAAAAAAACCGACTTCAATTACGTCGAACGAAAAATAGTCAAGTAAAGAATTAATAAAATTTGGTTTTATGAAACCACGGTAAAAGTGAAACTTTTTTTCACATTAGATATAGACATTTAACTAAAATTTTTTGGAATAATATTCCATTAAGGGTATAAAAATCCCTTTATCAATCTTACCGCGCGGCCGACCGTCACGCGACATGCAACACACACACGAAAAAGTTTGAGACGACGATGTAATAAAAGTTTCACTTTAATAAATAAATAATAAACGCTACACACTCGACGGCCCCCAGCAGGATTCTCTCCTGTGTCAGAGGTCCGGAAACACACACAATACACAAGCACAAGCGCCCAGACCACGACGAACATCTGTATGGCCAATACAAATGTCTGTCGTGAGCGGGGATCGAACCCGCGACCGTCAGCGCAACAGCCAGTGCTGTGACCACTGCGCTAACACGTCGTCAATAATAGTCAGTAAAGATTCTTTAATCATTACATAGTGTAAAACAAATTCGCTTCCCTCCCGCTGTCTGTACGCTTATATCTTTAAAACTACGCAACGGATTTTGATGCGGTTTTCTTTAGTAATTAGAGTGATTCCAGCGAAAGGTTTATAATATAATAATTATGTAAATATAGTAGAGGAACACTTATAGTTTTAGAGGTTTCTAATGTGATGTCGTAAATAAACACATTTTTTGCGCTTACATTGCAAATATTTATTTTATATTTAGTATTAGCATTGCACCCGAGCGAAGCCGGGGCGAGTCGCTAGTTATAGATAACTCAAAAAGTACTCGTCAATTCAAATTCAAGTGGAACAACATGACAAGCACCAACATTCGATTAAAAAAGAATCATCAAAATCGGTACACACAGTCAAAAAATAATTATATGCAGTCGAGCTGAGAACCTCCTCCTTTTTTGAAGTCAGTTAAAGTATCTTTTGTTTTAATAAGTTCTGTTCGTTTGGTATAATTAACATATTTCGCATAAATAATGCATAATTTATTACGAGTAGAGCGTTACGTCAATGCAATTCAATGTACATATACGTCAAATGTATTATCTTCTAAAGAATCTCTTAATTAGTTAATTACCTCTTCATTTTTATGAAAAAAATGTGTACATTATTTTAAAAATTCTTTTTTTGTTTAAGTTTTAAACGTGAACCTTGGAGTAATAATTATATAATAATTAAAATAGTCTGTAAAATTATGATAAGCTAATATTACTCATTATATCATTTTATTTATATTTATTTTTCGTTTCTAAACCAGAACCTTGAAATCACAACTTGTAAACTTCCTAAAATATTTGACTAGACAAATTAAAGATATATTTTTTGAAATATTGTATACTAGTGACGTATGTCCGTCCATATTTTTTTATATGACAAGTAATCACCAACATAATATCATATAGGTACTATAACCTTCTCCAAAACTCGCTGTATGTTATGGTATAAGTATTATTCCGATCGATTCAGTAATTTTCGCAGTATAACAGAACAATAATTGTGTTTGCTCTGTGTTGCCGACTTCAATGACATCGACAAGTAATACAACGTAATAAGACGAAAAAATAGTCAGGTAAATACGCGCTATTAAAGATTACTCAAAAAGTTGTAATCAAATCTCGATCTTATTTAAACAAGACTACATGACAAGTATTAGCTTTCGATTAAAGTAAGAATCATCAAAATCGGTACACCGAGTAAAAAGTTATGCGGTATAATACAACGTAGGTCGACGAAAAAGTAGTCAAGTAAATACGCATTATTAGATATAACTATAAAAGTGCTTGTCAGATCTCAATTAAATTAAAATGGGACCACATGACACGCAAAACCTTTCAAATAAAACAAAATTGATCGAAATCGGTCAACCCAGTCAAAAGTTCTAAGTGAACATACATGAAAAAAAAAATACAGTCGAATTGAGAACCTCCTCCTTTTTGGGAAGTCGGTTAAAAAACCCGCTCTCCATTTATTGGTAGGTATAGATTAGTATAGATTTAAATGAAGTTTGTCGTTGTTTGTTCATGTTTTACTTGTTGCTGACAGAGCTGTTGTAAAGACGCGCCTGATATCATAAATAAAGACTACTTCTAGCGTTACAGTTTCTTTAATTAATTAATATCTAGGCTATTGTACGTCGTGCCACTTATGCAGAGAACTAGCTAAGTAGCTATTAAATCTATATGAACAAAAATGAATCGCCAACATGTATGCCCTCTCATTACTTCCAACCGACTGCACAGAACTGGTTCGTTATTGTCAGTACAAGGTTTATAATTCAGGGATGTTCCGGTGTTTCGACTTCGACGCTGATAAGTCGGAATTTCCGACTATTATTATAGCTTCGGGTTCTGACTTCGTTTCCGAAACTTTTGAATATGTAGTTTTAATAGGAGGCTGGATTCGAAAAATATGTAATCCTCCTCGGTAGCATGCGAACAAGTTACTAGCGGGGCCGGCATCACAGAGACAAAGACTCAAAGTTTTTGTTCATCAAATTCAATAGGTATACTCGTATAACTTATGGAGTACATTTATTTTATTTAAATGTTATTGGAAAAATGTTAATTTTTATTTTCTCTGTTTGTGTAAAATTATTATTACAAACATAAAAAACACCTCAATTACATCGACAAGTAATACAAAGTTAGTAGACAAAAAAATAGTCGAGTAAATAAGCTTCAAAGATTACTCAAATAGTAGTTATCAGATCTCGATCGATCAAATTTAAATGAAACCACATGACAAGCAGCACATTTCTATTAAAAAAAGAATTATCGAAATCGGTCCACCCAGACAAAAGCATAAAAAATACAATCTAATTGAGAGCCTCCTCCTTTTTATGAAGTAGGTACTTGTGTGTGTTGTGTTAGTGAACTTTTGTATATGAATTAATATAATTTAATAATTATTTATAAGTATAAACTCACTTGACAGAATTCCGCTGAAGCAACAAACAACTAACAACACCAACGAAGTTCTCGCACTCATCCTGCTGGCGCCGCTCGCTCAGCCTGCCGCTACGTCAGAGGCTCAGAGAGCTGTGTCGCTACTACGCGATGGCCGTTACTTATATTCGTTCACGTTAATGCTTATGAGACTAGCAACTTGCCCCGCCGTCGCCCGGGTATTACAAGATAATCTAAAAGTATGTTTATCCTGAACATAAGCTGCGAATAGACTTTGAAAACAGGGGATAAAATAGACCAGTAGGGTATTTCACGTCAATTACATTTACTACCTTAACCTCAACTTAACTTCAACGTTACGAGAAGATCACAACCAAATAACACTCAAGTAGTGTTCTGTTCCTGTGTGAGTGAGGTGACCAGAGCTCGTGGGGGATAGGGGGCGGGGTGGGCAACGCGCTTGCGATGCTTCTGCAACTTGCAACACAGCAGGCGGTAACGAATTATCACACTATGCATGAAACCACATGAAACGCTTACAAAAGTATCGAAGTTATATAAACTGTTCTATGTGGACATTATTTTTAGAATTTAGAACAGTTACAGCAAATTATCTATCTATGATAATTTTTTCCTAAGCTTACACAAAATATTCTGAACGCACGCATAAATAATTGACAACCAATATAAATGTAAATCCTTCTTCATTACTGAAATTATTCAACATTTTTAAAAATCTAAAATACGACATTATTCGAATATTGTTGTTTTAAATTGTCGATTCGAAACCTTTATTTAAATACGTTATTTAATTTAAGGAAGAAGTTGACAGTTACAAAAGTCAACCCCCATGAACATTTTGTATTCGATTGTTTTTTCTTTTATTTTATTATTTTTAATACTTATTCTGCTATTCGAGACAGAGACAAATAAGTACAACAAATCAAATACCGTGATATTCGGTCCAGCCGTTCTCGAGTTTAAGCTTTCGAACAAACCCGACTTTGTTTTATATATTATTACTAGCTGACCTGGCGAACTTCGTATCAACTTAATTTTTTTTTAATATAATAATTACATATATCAAAATAAAATACAGCTTATCTTTCAAGTTCGATCAAACTGCACACGGTGTGTAAATTTGATTAAAATCGCTTCAGTAGTTTAGGAGTCCATCGCGGGCAAACAACGTGACGCGTAATTTTTATATATATATTATGATATGCCTAGTATAAGAAAGATTTAATGATTCGACGAACTTCGTACCGTCATAGTTTTTTTTTTTTTTTTAACAAATTACTAAGTTAATGAATGTCTTGATAACTTAATTTGAGGTTAGTGGAATAATTGTATTTACCATTAGTATTTAATTTATTAAATACTTATTACTTCTTTATCACTGTACCGGAACGGTAGTTGGTAATTTGGTTTGATAAGTAAAGTTAAGTCTTATCATTTCATAGATTCAGATATATTTATATTTTGCTGTGAACTATACACAAAATATGATAAAAAAACGGAGATAGGTATTTAAAAGGTTATGCTTGTCTTGTGGTTGATCGACATCTGATTACAACTTTTTGAGTAATTTTTTTCGTCTTATTACGTTGTATTACTTGTCGATGTAATTGAAGTGCGGTTTTTTTTTTCGTTTGCTAACAAACTCAATTATTGGATACTGTTATATTAATAAAAAGAATCAATAGAATACATTATTATTTTGTTTGACGTCAACATTTTGTATGCACGGATGATAGCAAAATATCTCGAGAACCACAAGCTGTTTCTTTATTATATCAGGAAATCATTAACTAAGAAGCCTATTGAATAATTATGAAGGGTGATATATTTTTTCGATTTTTTGTTTAATATTTTTAGTTTTTACCGTAATAAAATAATGAATCAGAGCCATCTGTGACTAGATACATGAACTAATCAACTTATCAAACTTATAATCGTCGTTCGATCATTAGTTCCTAATCACGCTACTAAAAGGCGTTAAGGCGTGCAATTTTGGATTTTCCTTTTTATTTATCACTAGCTGTGCCCGCGACTTCGACCGCGTGGAATTTAACATAAACGTTATTGTTAAGTTCGCAGAGTTATAAAATAAATAAATTTGTTAAATCAAAGTAGCTTAAGTTACTCCTTACTATATCAGCTATCAGCCAGTGAAAGTTCCGTTAAAATCGGTCCAGCAGTTTCAGAGATTAGCCGGAACGAACAGACATACAGACAGATACACAGAAAAAAATTGTAAAAAATGATATTTGATACATCCATATGAATTTAGTAATAATTATTATTGTGTTTGCTCGCAAACGAAAAAAAACCGACTTCAATTACATCGTCAAGTAATACAACCTAAGAAGACGAAAAAATTGTCAAGTAAATACGCGCTATCAAAGATTACTCATCATCTCTTTCGCTATTCAATTGGACACATAACTCTTTACTATCCTTTAATTCCTTTAAGACCAGCTGAAGTTTAGACTCTTCCTGGCGTGCCAAAGCTCTGCGGGTCATCATATTGCAGATCAAATGCCAAGCAAACTCCTAATACTAAGTCGGCACTAATTATGCAGTCGTAAGTATTGCTATAAATTTTTTTCAGGCGTAAAAGATGACATGTAATAAGGTTGTCGTAGGTCGGGAAATCTTCAAATTTTGTGAGGGTAGGAACCACAGAACTTAATATGATGTTGTGATTATCTTATTTTCCTAGTAAAACCGCCAGATTTCACAAGCAAAACACTTTCTTTTTGAGGACGAAACACAACCACAAAAAATCAACACTGTTCACCAGCAAACAAAATTAAATGCTTCAGTACCACTTTTTTCAATTTAATTGTATCAGCTAAGTGAAACTTATCCTTAGTTTTCAACTTCCCTTCAAATTTTGAAAGACTGTGAAAAGAAAACAAACTGAGATAAAGATGTTTACGGCCTCCTTTTGATTTACAATAATTAGTACCTAGGAATCAAATATTTTGTGCCTCACTGAGGTTATAACATAATGGCCCATATTATAAACGAATCATGTGAAGCACCACCATAACTTGCATCCACACTAGTAATGTTCATCTGGTTGTTGGGTCTGGATTATGCTCAAACAGAAAACTTACTATAAAATTAAAAGGGAAAACTTCTGTATTCACACACACACGCTCACACACACGCACGCACACATACATACACACACCCTTAAGCATAATAACACACGCACACAACGAGAATAGGTTATTATTGTGATTAATACCAATTCATTAATTTTATTGTTCAAAATTTAGTGATTTAATGTTTAATTTTATCTTAAATCCTTTTATTTTATAATTATATATAGATTAGTTGTATAGTTTGTTGGAAATAAAGATTATTATTATTATTATTATATTTGCATCACAAACCTGAAATGGTTTAATTTTTTGTAATTTATAGCTTTAAACATGTAAATAAAAACATACCTAATTATTATAAATATAAAAATCGTTTAACTTTGGTTTACAAATATTTACTTTATTCAAATTTGACTTATTTTAATCAATCTAGTTTTAAGGATTCCTTACCCAAACGGTAGTAGGGTGCTGTGTGGCTACGGCACTAAAGAATGTAGCCACCCCCTCTCTTCCCGTGGGTGTCATAAGAGGCGACTATGGGATAACACAGTTCCTCTACCACCTTGGAACTTAAAAAGCCGACGGATGGCGGGATAACCATCCATGCTGCCTTTGAAATACACAGACCAAAGACGGGCAGCAGCGTCTTCGGTGCGACAAAGCCAGCCCTGCGGTCACCAACCCGCCTGCCCAGCGTGGTGACTATGGGCAAAACACATGAGTTCGCGTCATAATGTCGGGCGTGAACTTGTGGAGGCCTATGTCCAACAGTGGACTGTGATCGGCTGTAGTATGTGTGTGTGTGTGTGTGTGTGTAGTACCCAAAGGGTAAAACGGGATACTATTACTATTTATTTGCCTAGAAAGGCTTGATTTGCACGTAAAATAGAAACATACCTCAGTCTCTACAGATCGCTCATCGCACAAATTTTGCGCGAGATCTTTAGTTAACCGGTACCGTGCACGTGCACACGTAATCGCCTTCTCCGCTGCATCTTTGATGAGGACGCGTGTGCAAAATCTTCTTGCAATAACTCAAAAATTTCGTATTCATTAGCCATCTACAAACGGACCGCGTTTATTGTAAATACCTTCATAAACACATTAAACGACACTTTTTTTTACAACAACAATACAAAACATTGAGCCGTAGGTACTTACTTTTTAAATGTTATTATTACTAGAAAATAATAAAAAGTTTAAAATGATGTTATTTCGGCTAAAATTTAGATTAGGAACGGTGGATTTACGGGGATTTGGGGGGAGGGGGGGGAGGGGGTGGGGGGACTACCCCCAGTACCACTCCCACACTTTGAAAATCCGTGGTTATGGAGATAACTATGGTTACAATTTTACTCACTTTTCTCTCTCATGGTTACTCATGCTCTGTTCCGTAGCTATTAAAATGTAATTTTTAGCATATAAAATTTCACTTAACTTCACTTTAAAAGAGTTTAAACACTATTTTAATGTATTTACAAGTTATATTAACAAACGATACAACTTATGGAATTATGTTTAATGATAACGCATGGTTACTCATGCTCCGTTCCGTAGCTATTAAAATGTAATTTTTAGCATATAAAATTTCACTTAACTTCACTTTAAAAGAGTTTAAACACTATTTTAATGTTTTTACTTTCTACATGTTATTTCAACAAACGATACAACTTATGTAATTATGTTTATATGTGATAGATGCTTTTAAATAAAATGGCGCGTAATTTAGCGTTCGCTCAAATTTCATTCGCATTAATAATAAGTCTGAAGTCTGTAGTTTAGGGTTGCCATTAAAATATTTTTTAATAAACAAATAAATGGATAATCGATAATCGATTACATTAATAATCCATTATCGATATTCGATAATCGATTACATTTATAATCGATTATCGATTATATAAGTAATCTTATACTATTAAATGAGTTTGAGAGAGAGTTATTTATTTTTTGTTTCTGTCACAAAAACTATGCCGATAAACGGTCTAATATTGAAATTAGATAGGTTAGGGTTATTTTTTTTGTTTCTGTCACAAAAACTGCCGATAAACGGTCTAATATTGAAATTAGATAGGTTAGGGTTATTTTTTTTGTTTCCGTCACAAAAACTATGCCTATAAACGGTCTAATATTGAGATTAGATAGGTTAGGGTTATTTTTTGTTTCTGTCACAAAACCTATGCCGATAAACGGTCTAATATTGAAATTAGATAGGTTAGGGTTATTTTTTTTTTTGTTTCTGTCACAAAAACTATGCCGATTAACGGTCTAATATTGAAATTAGATAGGTTAGGGCTATTTTTTTTTTGTTTCTGTCACAAAAACTATGCCGATAAACGGTCTAATATTGAAATTAGATATGTTAGGGTTATTTTTTTTGTTTCCGTCACAAAAACTATGCCTATAAACGGTCTAATATTGAGATTAGATAGGTTAGGGTTATTTTTTGTTTCTGTCACAAAACCTATGCCGATAAACGGTCTAATATTGAAATTAGATAGGTTAGGGTTATTTTTTTTTTGTTTCTGTCACAAAAACTATGCCGATAAACGGTCTAATATTGAAATTAGATAGGTTAGGGCTATTTTTTTTTGTTTCTGTCACAAAAACTATGCCGATAAACGGTCTAATATTGAAATTAGATAGGTTAGGGTTATTTTTTTTTTTGTTTCTGTCACAAAAACTATGCCGATAAACGGTCTAATATTGAAATTAGATAGGTAAGGGTTATTTTTTTGTTTCTGTCACAAAACCTATGCCGATAAACGGTCTAATATTGAAATTAGATAGGTTAGGGTTATTTTTTTTGTTTCTGTCACAAAAACTATGCCGATAAACGGTATAATATTGAAATTAGATAGGTTAGGGTTATTTTTTTTTGTTTTTGTCACAAAAACTATGCCGATAAACGGTCTTATATTGAAATTAGATAGGTTAGGGTTATTTTTTTTGTTTTTGTCACAAAAACTATACCAATAAACGGTCTAATATTGAAATTAGATAGGTTAGGGTTATTTTTTTTGGTTCTGTCACAAAAACTATGCCGATAAACGGTCTAATATTGAAATTAGATAGGTTAGGGTTATTTTTTTTGTTTCTGTCACAAAAACTATGCCGATAAACGGTCTTATATTGAAATTAGATAGGTTAGGGTTATTTTTTTTAGTTTCTGTCACAAAAACTAGGCCGATAAACGGTCTAATATTGAAATTAGATGGGTTAGGGTAATTTTTTTTGATTCTGTCACAAAAACTATGCCGATACGTTTATCGGTCATTAAACACTCTACGGGTCTTAATCTAAAGACTTACTTTTTTTTAATTTAATTAATAACTATGCCGATAAATGGTTTTATTTCAAAGTTAGATAGGTTAGGGTTTTTTTTTTTTTTGTTACGAAATTTTTCTAATAAATGGTCTAGTTTTGAAGTAAGGTAGGTTAGGGTTATTTTTTTTTAATTTAAATAAATAGATAATCGATAATCGATTAAATTGATAATCGAAGTTAATATAATAAATTAAGTCCTTGCTTTTTATTTATTCAATAACAATGTATCCAAAATAGTTTATTATTCGTCAAAGTTAAATTTTTTTTTATTATTATTACTAATTGCACTTTTGTAGATAACTTTTTCTTATTAATTTGATTTAACAATATTTTTAATCGATATTAAAAAAATCGATTAAAAATATTTTAAACTCGATTGTTTGTTGATAAGTATTATATTTTTAAGACTGGCAATGAAGCGTAATCAAATCACCAACGGAAATAAACTGGAAGTATATAGGTACTATAATTAATGAATTAAAATACTTATTAAATAAAAATTTATTCATTAGTTTATATTGGTACAACTGAAAATCACAAATAATTATATTTTAATTTTGGAAAATTTTGTTATATTTCTTTTAAATGAAATAAGGCTGTATGGCGTTAGACATTTTGCATTTGTGCTTACATTGCTTTTGAACAAAACAATAAGTTCGCGCCATTTTGTAATTTTTGTATCAAAGCATCTATATCTCTCAGTCATTAAACATCAGTTATATCGATTGTTAAAATACCTTGTAAAAACATCACAATAATATGTAAAACTCCTAAAATGAAGTTAAGTGAAGTGTAAAAATGTTAAATATGAAAATTACATGCAAAATCTGCGGAACGGAACATGAGTAACGTAAGTTGTATTGTTTGTTAATCTTGCAGTTGAAATCGTTTTTACGTATTTCTATTTGAAAATATCGTGTAAAAATAACGTGTGAAATGTGAAAATAACTTGTGAAAACGTTAAAATAACGCGGGAAATGTGAAAATAACGAGGAAAATGTGAAAATTACGTGTGAAATGTGAAAATTTTAACGTGTGTAAGCTGCGGAATTCTTCTTCTTATCTCAAAATTTTAATCATAGATATCTCCATAACCATGGATTTTCAAAGTGTGGCAGTGGTACTGGGGGTAGTCCCCCCCACCCCCACCCCCCCTCTCCCCCCAGATCCCCGTAGATCGACCGTTCTTAGTCTAAATGCTTACCGTTATTTCTATTGCAAATTATCAACATTTTTTAAGATTGCTAGTTTGACGTCAAAGTATTATTGCTCGTCTGTCAAACGTTGTCAAAATGGACCTCGTGGTACGGCGAGCGAGAGTGAATGAAACTACTATGACGTGACAAAACTTCTCGACGAAACAATTTTATAGTAATCTTACTTTATAGAGGTAATGTGGTATGAAATTTAGAAGTAACATTAAAATAATACTGCTTTATGACGTGATGGTAGGCCTGCTCTGCCCACTTCGTTGGACGTTAATTATTTTTGTGTTTCAATTACATAGTAATCTTGCATCTTATTGTTAAAAGTATAAACGTGTATTTCTTGATTTTTACATTCATTTGATATGTTTCAAGTTTTTATTATTATTTTTTTTATTTACAGAATAATAACGAATTTTTAAATGAAGTGAACTTTATATACTCTGGTGAACATCGTAAAGTTTTTAACTTTGTTTGTTTGTAGCGGGTAATCTTCAAAAATACTGATCCGATCATGAAAATTTAATAATACTAACAGAAAGCTACACTATTCAGAAGTAATATAGGCTATATTTTATTGTTATTGAACAAAAAAATTAAGGGAAAAATAATAATATATTGTTAGAAACTTTCCTACGACCCAGCCCGTCTATCCAGTGACGTCATGCGGAGGGCGGGGCAATCACGCCGCGTGGGCCAAGCTGCATCATGCGGTTGCATCGCTCTCTTTGCTTCTGGCTCTCTGCTGCGACGGACGTACTCTCTAGTGCCAATAGGACGCGTACTCATATTTCATACTTGTATTAAGCGTATTCATACTTGTGTTAAGCATATTCGTACTTGTGTTAATTAACATTTAGTTGATTTAAATAAATTAGTTTTGTAAAGTTACTCCGCTTCTTATTATTTTAAATAAAACTATCTTTCACTTCTGATTTCTAAGATCAGAAGTGGGATAGATACACGCGCTTTTCGACCGTTCGCCTTTGTTTAAAATCAACGATAGTGATTGCGTAGCATTTCTTTGTTCTGTAAAAAAAATATTTACCTCGTGTTGCTCGTTAGGTTATTTGTGTCGAGTGTGGTTTTTAGTTAGACATGTCTGATCGCGAGTCAGGTCCACGGGTCGTTACACTCCATCTGAAGGACTACATAAAAAGTTGAATTCGCGTAAATCTCCCTGTGATAGTTCTTATGGCGGCGTCGCGATAATGTACGACGTGATGATCCTTTTAGTACAATACGCGAGGGGTTAAGTGCACTAGAGAGTAGGCTGCCTACTACGGCGCCATCGACGTCATTTCCGCTACCTCATCCCAGCTCTGGGGCGTGCACCCCGAAATTTCGCACCAAGAATCAACGAGGTGCCTACTGCCGATGCGGAGTCGCACGCTACAGATCAAGCACCCGGGGTGCTTCGCGACGACAGCGCAGGGACAGCGGACAGGATTGTGGACGCATTTTCCTAATTGATTCAAGTAAGATCGAAGCATTACTATATCTCGAACTTCAACCCTAGTGTTCATGATTTTGACACGTGGTGCGCAGAAGTAGATCACGCTCGGAAATTAAATAACTGGGACGATCGAGAATGTCTGGGACGCGTAAGGTGGTTGCTTACGTGGTGATACATGGCTGGATGGCTGGACTGCACGTGGATGAACTTTGGAACTGATTTTCAGTTTTTTATTATATAGTTATCTGAGGCATTTCCGATCCTCAGATTAAAGCCGCGTCAACAAACGCTAGTTTACAGTTAAATAATATGGTCGAATTTCTGTCAGTATACGTAAAACCCAAGAGCCCGTCTTCCGCTAACAATAACAACCCTTTTCACTTGCCAAGCGATAGTAATACGTTAAATCTGCGTAAACGTGATGCCATTAGGTACGATTGACTGTCTTGCTACACGTGTGGAAAAGTAGGCCTAGCGTGGTAATGATTTCCGAATCGGTGGTAGCTTCACTTTTAAAAATAATAATCGCTTTAAAAATTTTAATTTGTAAAATGACGATTCGATAGTCCTTTTGAAGCCTATTTGAATAAAGTTTTTTCTTCTGATTTAAGGATTGGTTTGGTAACTAATTCGAGTTCCAATATCAATCATAAGACATGCTTTTTTTTATCAACTGAGACAATATCGGACGTACCATAAGTAAGGGTCAGGTACGGCCGAGCGAACAAAAAAACGAAGCTTTTGTTGAGGCTCCTTTTGAGTTAATACTTTCGCAATAGAAGCATTACAGTCATTTTAGAAAGAAAAATTAACTCAGACGCGTTACGTCTTAATCTGCCGAAACTGTAACTGATGCTTTTAAGTAATGATGTGAGTTCTCTGTTTGGTTACTCCCATACGCATTGTAGTAGATCATGACACGTGTTTTAGAGTCCACGATTTTGAGAATAAGTGCGATATGTTGTGCATCACATTGTAATAGGTACGTAATATCTGATATTGGAGCAAAAAAAAAAATAAGTCGAGCGATACTGCCGGACGATATTAAATAGTTCATCTGATATTGGAGCAATAAAAAATAAATAAGTTGAGCGATACTGCCGGACGATATTAAATAGTTCATACTGTTACCACCGACATGAGATGTCGTTTGGAGCTTAAAAAAATTAGCCTAAACGCATGTACGATTAGATGTTTTTTTTGCCTATTTTTAAATGTTGCACAGCGGTGACAACTAGCGACCAACTTCGCTAGTAACATAGCGTGGCCAGAGGTGCGACGAGCATGCGCTGCACGTGACGCACTCGAAGAGCGTCGAATCATGCGGCCTAATGGCCTAAGCTGCGTTGAGTGTGTGCTGCGCGTGACACACTGTTGTTTTTATTTGATTGATTTTGTCGCTGTAGTTTGCCCCAACATTGTGGCAATTGTTCGCCCCGACATTGTGGCGTTTGTTAGCCCCGACATTGTGGCTGTAGCTTGCCCCGACATTGCGGCAATTGTTCGCCCCGACATTGTGGCGTTTGTTAGTCCCGAACAGTGGTATAATTGTTTTCTTTAATGTTGTTGCTACCAGCTGTTGGTCAGCTATGTATTTCCGGTTAACATGATATGTGAATACGAGTTGTAGCTACCTATTTTGATCTGATCGCTTGAAATGCCCGCTTGTGATCATTTTGCAATAGGTGGTTGCAAACGATAAGAAAATATGAAACAACAACCAAAAGATTTGTTTTGCCTTAGATGACAATGAGTTGACGGGGGTAAATGAAGGTCAAGCCCGAGGAGACCATGACGAAGAGGAGCAGAGCCAAGCGGAGAGGAATAAAGCTGACGAGGACGTTCAGCTGTCAGGAGAAGCCGTGTTAGAAACTTTCCTACGACCCAACCCGTCTATCCAGTGACGTCATGCGGAGGGCGGGGCAATCACGCCGCGTGGGCCAAGTTGCATCATGCGGTTGCATCGCTCTTTTTGCTTCTGGCTCTCTGCTGGGACGGACGTACTCTCTAGTGCCAATAGGACGCGTATTCATACTTGTATTAAGCGTATTCATACTTGTGTTAAGCATATTCGTACTTGTGTTAATTAACATTTAGTTGATTTAAATAAATTAGTTTTGTAAAGTTACTCCGCTTCTTATTATTTTAAATAAAACTATCTTTCACTTCTGATTTCTAAGAATATGTAAATCAAGTCGAAAATGTGCGAGCTAGATGAAAACTTTACAATAATAATCATGTATATTTGCATCACAAAAAAAAGGTGTGTGCGATTCACACACGATAGAAGTGAAACTTCTTTGGCAAACTAATTAAAAAAAAACTTATTCAAAAAAACATTTTATTTAAAATTAGCAGCTTGCAGCGCGGCCCGACCGCGCTGCGGCCGCGATGCGGCGCGAAGTATTTATGAGTGGTTTGTCATCTTAACACAAGATGGCAGTAGTTGTATATTGAATCGCGCTAATGTTATCACTGTTTAAGAATATAAGAGTAAGTATGGTTTATTATTTGGTAGGTAGGTAGGTAGGTAGGTAGGTAGGTAGGTAGGTAGGTAGGTAGGTAGGTAGGTAGGTAGGTAGGTAGGTAGGTAGGTAGGTAGGTAGGTAGGTAGGTAGGTAGGTAGGTAGGTAGGTAGGTAGGTAGGTAGGTAGGTAGGTAGGTAGGTAGGTAGGTAGGTAGGTAGGTAGGTAGGTAGGTAGGTAGGTAGGTAGGTAGGTAGGTAGGTAGGTAGGTAGGTAGGTAGGTAGGTAGGTAGGTAGGTAGGTAGGTAGGTAGGTAGGTAGGTAGGTAGGTAGGTAGGTAGGTAGGTAGGTAGGTAGGTAGGTAGGTAGGTAGGTAGGTAGGTAGGTAGGTAGGTAGGTAGGTAGGTAGGTAGGTAGGTAGGTAGGTAGGTAGGTAGGTAGGTAGGTAGGTAGGTAGGTAGGTAGGTAGGTAGGTAGGTAGGTAGGTAGGTAGGTAGGTAGGTAGGTAGGTAGGTAGGTAGGTAGGTAGGTAGGTAGGTAGGTAGGTAGGTAGGTAGGTAGGTAGGTAGGTAGGTAGGTAGGTAGGTAGGTAGGTAGGTAGGTAGGTAGGTAGGTAGGTAGGTAGGTAGGTAGGTAGGTAGGTAGGTAGGTAGGTAGGTAGGTAGGTAGGTAGGTAGGTAGGTAGGTAGGTAGGTAGGTAGGTAGGTAGGTAGGTAGGTAGGTAGGTAGGTAGGTAGGTAGGTAGGTAGGTAGGTAGGTAGGTAGGTAGGTAGGTAGGTAGGTAGGTAGGTAGGTAGGTAGGTAGGTAGGTAGGTAGGTAGGTAGGTAGGTAGGTAGGTAGGTAGGTAGGTAGGTAGGTAGGTAGGTAGGTAGGTTAGGTTAGGTTAGGTTAGGTTAGGTTAGGTTTTTTTTTTTTTTAACAATTTGTTTCGCTTGGGTTTTGTACAATATTTCTTTATAATGAGTTGTGCTTTTTTTATATTTTGGTTGTACGAAGTATGAAGTGGAGTGGAGAGGGTGGGTGCTGCGATTTGATACAGATGTCCCCCTCTCCGCTTCCAGAAGGGCTCGAGTTCCGGCGGACAGCTTAATGAGTATATTTACTGCGATGACCGGAACACGTTCCCAAATGAATTGATGATGTGTATTATGAAAATGATGTGGGAGTATGTGAGGTGGGATGAGTATGTGTGAATTGTAATGGAGAATGTACGGTGTTAGTAATTTACGATGTTGATGTCTAATTAACAAGCAAATTCGAGAAACATTGACAATTAGTGGTAATGAGTAGATAAATTACAGTGTTGAGCAATTAGGCGAATTTGAGATACATTAATTATCGACCAATCAATAACAATAATTAAACAATCGAGCAAGTTTGAGAAATATCAATAGAATATGGTAAAGAGTAGGCAAGAGCAAATGCAATGATAGACAAGTGTTTTATACATTAATAATTAGTGGCAATGAATTAATAATTTACAATCTTTGATATTTACTTGAGACACGTTAAGAACTGATTAATTAGCAATTTTTGATATTGCCTTGAGATACATTAATAATTAATAATAATTAAACATGAGGCAAATTTGAAATAATAGTCAAGTGTTTTATAAATGAATGATTACTGGTAATGAGTTAATAATTTACAATTTTGATATTTACTTGAGATACATTAATAATGGCATAATTTACAATTTTGATATGAGCTTGAGATACGTTAATAATTAAATAATTTACAATTTGGATATTAGTTTGAGATACATTAATAATTAAATAATAATAATAATTAAACCTCAGGCAAATTTGAGAAACATAATTTTTTTTTTTTTTTTTTGTTTCATGTCGCTATGTGCAGTGTATTTTTTTTTTTTTTTTTTTTTTAAGATCTATAGAAATAGTACAATAGTAAAATAAATTAAAGTAAACAGTATAAGATTAATTATGTACATGTGATAAATTAATTATGTGGAGTTATACTCCTTGAGCGCGTTAATGACCGAGCTCGACAAACGGACGAAAGAGTCAACGCAGGACTGATGTTTAAGTAAGTCCACAAAGTTGAACGGGTCAATATCGAGGTGTCTGCAGACTTGGGTGTGATTAAAACGGGCTGCTGTGAAACGAGGGCACTGTCGGAGGAGGTGATCGATCGTCTGTGACGTTTGGTCATCGCAGGGACAGACGTCGGACTCGGTGATGTGGAATTTGTATAGATATGATTTGCTGTATGAGTGTCCTGATAGCGTTTGTGTAAGTGTAAAGGAGATGTGTGTATTTTTGAAAAGGGTGTGTATGTGATCAAGTGTGGGAAGAAGATTCCGGGTATGTTGCCCCTCTTGTGCTTCTTCGTATCTCTTGCGCCATGCGAGAAGGGTCATCTCTCTGGCCATGCGTTTGGTGTAGCTTATGGGAAAGGAGGAGTAATCCGATGCTTTATGCAGGAGTGCCGCGCTCTTAGCCGCCGTGTCAGCAGCTTCATTGCCGGCTATGCCAACGTGGCTTTTGACCCACGCGAGCTCAATGCGGCCGGTGTGTGAGTGGGTGTGTAGTGTGTGGTGTATAAGCGATACGAGAGGGTGTGTGTTGGTTCGGTGCTGGACGGCTTGGATGGCCGCCTTAGAGTCAGAGAGTATGAGAGTGTGCGGGTGTTTATGTAGGGAAGCCCACTTGGCGGCTTCAAGTATGGCGAGAAGTTCTGCTTGGAACACGGAGCAGCTGCAGTGCAATTTGAACTTTTTGATGACCGATCGACCTCTTTCGTCATAGCAGATAAAAGCGGCGCCGACCGAGCCATCCTCCAATTTGCTGCCGTCCGTGTATATGGAGAATATAGGATGAGGGTGTGAGGAGAGGAATTCGGCGATTTGCGATTCGTTATGAAAGTAGTGGGGTGCAAGAGTAACGCGGTCTGCGGGGTGTAGGAGGTTATGGGGGGGAGTCTGTTTTTCGAGAGCGATGTCGTCAGGAAGAAATGAGCTTGTGCCATCGAGTCTAGTGGTTTCGATTTCTCTGACCTCAAGGACCTTCAAGTCTATGGGAGTGAATCTGGCTAGTGCTATCGCAGCGACGGTGGAGATGGTTCGGAAGCCCCTGATGGCCCTGATTGCGAAGCCGCGCTGCAGGCCGAGTAGCTTTTTGGCAGCACACTTCTTTCTGACGACATGGCCCCAGATGCCGGCGGCGTACGTTATGATGGGTTGTATGACTTGGTTATAAATCGTGCGGATATTTTCGGGATGAGCTCCCCAAGTGGGCCTGCAGTATAGTATCAGTTTCTGGAAGATGAGTGTGGCTTTGGTGATGATGTGTGTCAGGTGTTTCTGGAAGAGTAATTTTTCGTCAAGGATAACACCAAGTAGTTTAATGCTATCCTGCATGTGTAGTGGATGGGAGTCGATGTGTATGCATGCCCGTTTAGCCTTTCCACTGAAGGCGATGGCTTGCGTCTTGTTGGGGCTAAACGTGAGCTTGATCCCTCGTCCCCAGCTCACGATAGCATTAAGTGCGTGCTCAGTGTTGTTTTGTAATGTGGTTAAATCCCTGGCGGACGCGACTAGTAGTACATCATCCGCGGAAGCCTGGAGTCGGCACCCAGAGGGCAAATCGAGCTCCAGAAGCTCGTCGAGGATGATGTTCCATAGGACTGGGCCGCAGGCTGATCCCTGGATGCAGCCCTTGGACATGGTCTTGGAGATCCGGGATCCGGCGTGGTCTAAAATTACCGTTCGGTCAGTGGTATAGCTGAGTATTAGTCGGTAGATGTTAGAGGGACAGTCTATGTGTCTAAGGCGATGGAAGAGAGCCGGCCACCAGGCGTTGTCAAATGCCGCTTTTATGTCGAGTGAGACCGCTACTGTCATGAGTCCGTTATTCTTGTCCGTCTTGATCTGGTCGATGGCTGCCCGGAGAGCATCAGTTGTGTTGGTCTGGGGTTTGAACCCGTACTGTCTGTCGTTTAATTTGCCCGCTTTCGCCGCAGTGTACGTGACTCGGCGGACAAAGAGTTTTTCCAGGGCTTTGCCGAATACGGGGAGCAGTCCGATCGGTCGGTAGGAGTTTAAGTCGGTGTGATCGCTCTTGTTGGGTTTTGGTATTATCTTAACATATGCTCTCTTCCATTGTCTGGGAAAGTGGTGTAAAGCGAGGCAGCGATTCATTACATCTGTGATGAGGCCTGGGAGGAGTAGGGAGGATTTAAAGCAGATGTCGGCAGTCAGGTTGTCGAGGCCGGGGGCCTTTTTGGGGCTCATGTCCTTGAGCACTTCCAGTACTTCCTGTGTTGTGAAGGGAGAGTCAGGTTCGGTGGAGGATGGGGTGGAGAGGGTCGATCTCAGAAAGGAGTGTCGTGGTTCAATGTCTGGGTCGTCATCGGGGTAGAATCTGTCTAGTAGAGCTTTGGCTGTGTCGTGTCCGTCCGTTGTGTATGTGTTGTCGTTGGTCTTGAGAGTTGCCGGGGGGATTCGTGGGCTCGATTCCTTTATGAGCCTATTGGTGAGAGTCCAAACGTTCTCTTTTGTCTGTAGTTCACAGAACCTTCTGAAGCTGGTCGTGGATTCCGCTCTAAGTTCATTGGCGTAAGTCGCTTTGAGTTCGAGGAGCTGGCTGCCGAGAGATTCGGTAGGCCCCCCATTTCTCTTGGCAACGTGTAGCGCTCGATGCAAGGATATGACTTCGCGCTTACGAGTCTCCAGGGCTTCGGTCCACCAGGGAGGTTTTGGCTTGGAGCCGGGAGTCCTGATGGGCATGGACTCCTTGCAGGCAGAGTGTATGGTGTCAGTGAGTTTGTCGATAAAGATTTCGAGATCGTCGTTGTTAAGTGTATCTATCTGGGTGTCGAGAAGGTTGTTAGCGAGCGCGTGTGTGAGTAGCGCACTGTTGAAAGTGGGCCAGTGAGCTTTGTGGTTTTTGTATAGGAAGGTAGATGTGTTGCTGTGTTGTGAAGTGTGCGTGGATGAGTGTGACTGATTATGGGTAATTGTAAAGTCAATTGCATTGTGTTCAGAGGAGGGGCATGCGTCCATGTTCACCTTCCAGTGTGTGATGTTTTGGTGTAAGGAAGCTGAGGCGAGTGTTATGTCAATGATGGAAGAGCGATAGCGTCGGTAGGAGGTCGTTTCAAAGGTGGGCGTGGAGCCGGTGTTACAGACGTATAAGTCGTTCGCGTGCGCCATGGTGACGATGTCAGCCCCACGTGCGTTGGCGCGAGCGCTACCCCACGAAGGGTGCCAGCCGTTTAGGTCGCCCCCTAGGACGCAATCGATTTGTGTGTTGTGTTGGAGGAAGCGGTCTGTGAGTTCGAGTATATTGTGTGTGTCTATTCTGGGTTCTATGTAAATGGATATGATGTGTATTTGTGTGTGCCCTAATTGTGCCCGAACAATACATAGGTTCGGAGACGAGTGTTCAGAGATGCCCAGAATGGGGCCGGTTCCGGATTTGGTTATAATGCAGCTTTTAACTTTTCTATCTGGGGATGGAAATTGAAACAAATTAAGACCGTTTATGTTTTTAACCTTGTCTCCTGCCCCTATGTAAGGTTCAGTCACGAGGGCGATGTTGTGTTTGCTGTGAGTGAAGTATTGGATGAGTTCGTGAAAGGTGTGTTTAGATTTGTCCGTGTTGCACTGCAGTATGTGAATTTTAGGCCGTAAATCCATAATCGATGTTATTATTAGTTTTATTGCGCATCGCCCTCAGAATAGGGCACGTGTTAGACGTGGCTTTGTGTTCTGTTGGGTACTTGTTCTCAAACCTGGTGTTGTGTGTGGTGCAGTTATAGCACTTGGGTGTGGAGTCCTTGACTTGGCATTCGGTGTGTGAATGGTCGCCTTGCGCACAGTGTGCGCAGCGGCCGGTGGGTGTTTTGCAGTGAGCTTTCGTGTGTCCGAACTGCAGACACGACAGGCATTGTAGGAACGGAGAAAATTCCTCTATGTGGACTCGCTGATAGTCCACACGCACTCTCTCCATTCCCATGAGTGTACGAAATGCCCTGGGGCTGGTAATTATGACGGCATTGTATAAGGCTGTGTTTCTGTTGTCGCGGATGAATTTAAGTGAAATGTCATTTTGGTTGTACTCACCGAGCTCCTGATTCTGTCCCAGGATGACCTCGATCAGCTCCTCTTTAGTGGTTTCCTTCGCTATCCCTTTTAGAATAGCCATGGGTTGGAGTCTGGTAGCCACCTCGGCCTTGACTTTTGAGTCGTTGTCAGTGTTTAGCCTTTTTAGTGCGTCGTCCCTGTCCTCAGGTTTGTCGAACTCGACACGGATTTTACCCTTTGAAACTGGGGTAACTCTAGCGGGGCCGTATGTCAATTTCTTAAAAGATATGGATTGTCGGAAGGCGTCGACTGCTTCTTGCCTGCTGCTGGTGGGAGACTTCGTGGTGATGATGATAGCGGGTCTTGTGACGGGCGGCTGGGTCACGACGATTCGGGCCGGAGCTTTGGTAATCGGTGGGCCAGGGGCGGCGTGAGCCTGCCCAGGCCTTTTCACCATGCTGGCGTACGTGATGGTGTTGTCCTCAGCTGGTTGGACGTCCTTTGTCTTTGGGTCTTGCCTGAGCTTCGCAATTTCTAGTCGAATTTCTTGGCGGACCTCTTGTCGTATCTCCTTAATGAGGTCTTTTTTCATGTCTCCCAGGAGGTCAATATTTTGTACCTTTTCTGTAGGGGGAGCGTCAAGAGCAGGCGCCGGGGTGGGGTTAGAAGAAGTGTAAAGTTTCGATAGTCTATTGATCTCGTCCGCTGCCGCTAAGACAGCAGCTTTGTTTATCCTGCTAGTGTTGGAGCCAGTTGTGATTGCTGTTTCTATGTGCATAGTTAATTTTTCGATGGCCTCCACGAAGGTGGTGTGGTCAGAGACGTCGTCGGGAGACGTTGGCAGAGACGTAAGCATTTGTCTATATTCGGCAGATTCTCTAAGGGCGTTTTTCCCACCTTTATTGCGGGATTGCGAAGGCTCTCGGCTTCTTCCTTCGATGGGGGAGTGTGATATAGGCATTTTTGTTAGAAAAAATAAATTTTTCTAGGGTTAAGATTGGTAGGAGAGGTTAAAAGAAAGGGTTTGTCGAAAACCGCATTAAAAAAGGTTAATTTTTACAAAAGTTATAGAATTAAAACTATTAGAAGTTTACTAAGTATTTAAATAAAAATTACAAAACTTAACGTGTTTTGTAATACCTCGTTTAAGAGGGCGAAGCTATAGAATTAAGGTGTGGGTTTCAAAATTTTTAAAATCGAAAAAAAAATTTTATTTTACGTAAAATGAAAATTTTTTTCACTTTTTTCCCTTCGGGAAATCTAGGGAATAAAGTGTATAATAATTTAAAGGATTAAGAAAAAATGATATTGAGTAAAAGAAAATTGAAAAAAGGGGATGAAACGGGGAAGTTATGACGAATTTAAAAATTTTCAGAGAAAACAAACTTTGCAGTGCGGTTTTTGCACTCAGGAAATTGTTCATAAAAAATCCAATTATTATCACAAAATTATAAATGATATCACAAATTGTTCGTTATTTTATTTCGCACTGTCTCAATAAATAAAAATGAGGTGTCGTCGCTTTAATTTTTGCGATATGGGAGCTGGAACTTTAATTAGAACTACACGGTTAGGTTTTTCGCTGGTTTATCACTTTTGTATGGAAATTTTAACACTTTATTACGGTGGTATTATTAAATATGTCCTAAGTATAAGTTAAAACAGAAAGTTCGGAAAAAACACTAAAACTGGCTGGTTTAGTGTAACGGTTTTTTTATTAAAATTTTAGAAAATTGTCCAAAAGTACCTTTAATTTTCCACATAAAATTCTGAAACTCCGCACACTTATACACAGTCACAGTGGTCACTTTTAAGTAAAATAAAAAAGGGGGGTTATCGCTTTAATTTCGTCAGCGTTTAAGCACAAAGTTTTATAAAGCGGGAATTTACACACAACTTTAGATTGAAAATGTTTTTAAAAATGTTTGGCTGAATGGATATTTACAAACTATATATAGAATTAAAGCTGGTTTTATGTAGAATTCACTGACATAAACAGACTAATTTTAACTTGAACGGTTAGAGAGTTATGAATTTTTAAAGTTCACACATTCACTATTTTACACTCTTTCCTTTGAAAAAAAACTAAAAAACTGTCTAAAAAAATCGAATTTTCACTCTAAAAAAATTTTAAAACCACCAGCAGAATGCTGGCGGCAGCGCGCAACTTTTGAGCTATAATACGGATTTTTAGCTGTTGTGGAGCCGAAGTTAGTGATTTTTAAGCACAGAGCGACGCGGAAATGATGCGTACGCTACGGCTTCTCGCGCCAGACTGGTTAGGTTAGGTTAGGTTTTTTTTTTTTTTTTTTTTTTTTTTTTTTTTAAATCTAAACCCCCGGATTATAATTATTCCGAGTCTGTGTTTTCTACTCTTTCATACTAGTTCTCGCTTTCATGCCTCTCGTACTTCCATTCTGCATACTTGTTCTTTCATTCATCCATCACCTTTCGCAGATCAGGGTGGGTTCCCAAACTAACCATGTCTAAGCTACTTATCATACATTTTACTTTATTTAAATTCAGGTAAAGGAAACAACAGTTTTGTGTTTTATTTTTCAGTTTTACAATATTTTCTTTCGCTTAATACTATTGTCTTATGAATAATTACTATGCTTCTAGTTCTGCCTTACAATATACCATTTTTATTTGAATTTTTGTGTTTATTTACAGGTTAGGTTAGGTTAGGTTAGGTTAGGTTAGGTTAGGTTAGGTTAGGTTAGGTTAGGTTAGGTTAGGTTAGGTTAGGTTAGGTTAGGTTAGGTTAGGTTAGGTTAGGTTAGGTTTTTTTTTTTTTTTTTTTTTTAATACTATACCTCCTATTCGTTACTATTTAGGAGATTGGTGTTTTCTAATAATTACTCATCCATACCAGTTCTCGCTTTCATGCCTCTCGTACTTTCATTCTTCATACTTATTCTTTCTAGCATTCATCGTCTTTCACTGATCAGGGTGGGTTCCCTTCTACCCTTTTTTGGGCCTACCTAACTACATATTTTTGCGTTCTCATGCATAACACCAGGGTAATAATTTAACAATGGTAAGAAAATTTTTATTCTACAGGGAAGTACTTATTTTATATACTTAGTACTATTACAGGATTTTATTTAAGATAACTATTTATTACCGTTAGATATAACCTATTTTTAATTACTTTTTTACATACTTTTCTCTATGACCTTTATATTATTCTATGCTTAAAGACTATTCTCATTTCCGTTGTAAACAAAACTTATATTCTTACAATTTTTCTGTAATATGTTTTTGTACTTCATACTATAGATTAATATTACTTAGTGTTTTTTACGTTTTTTCTCGGACTATTACTTACTAGTTAATTATAACAATTTTTATTTAATTTTTTACAACACAATTTTATATACAAGTTGATTATAACCTTATATAGATGTAAGCTTGTGAGCTTTACATTTAATTGTTAACATAGTATATTACTTGACCTAACTTTAGTTTTATTGTGCTATTTTCTTATTATTAAACATATTAATACTACTTATTCTAGTCCTACTACTAATACTTACTATGCTAAAAGAGTTATATACAATTATATAATCTCAGCATATTTGCCTACCCTTCGATTGACCACAGTTTTCCTACATACCACCATTGATAGGACTAAGAATTTAGCAGAATTTTTATTCCTCCCTGTCAAATAAAAAGCCCCCCATTTTACCCCGGTAAGGATGTTCTGCACAGGAGCCGGAAGGCGTGTGTTCCCCTCTTGCTCTGCGAGAGTCTTGTTACACAACAAACTTTCAAGTTTCTTCTGAGGCCAAGACTCCCGTAGGTTGTTCCGCGCGCATCTCGCCAGGGGATGGGAGACATTTTCTTGTTTTGCCCATGTGCCGACCTTCGCACCCTTAGCAATATGCTACGGTCGACCGCGCCAATTCATCCCACCTGCTTCTGACCGGGCACTTGTCGCTAAAAGCGTTATGCTCGACATCGTTGAGCTTCGCCCTGGTACAGTTTCTACAGGAAGGCGGGGCGGACGCGGCCGGGCCGGTGCAGTCCGCCTTTAAGTGCGGGCCGCCACAGTGGCTACACACTTCTGCCGACTCCGTGCAGAACCTCCTACTGTGTCCATATCCGAGGCATCGGGCACACTGCACTAACGGGGACTGGTCCTCAGCCCTCACCTTCTGGAGGTCTATGTGAGCATAGCCTCTTTGGGTGATCCTACCCCAAAGGACGGGCGAGGTCTCCAGTACCACGTGGGCAGTGTGGGGATTCCGAGCCCGACGCCTGAAACGGACCCTAACCCTGCAGGACTCCTGGTCGAGGCCGTCAAACAACTCCCGATTCTGGTTCTTAAGGGCCTTCAAGATTGCCTCGTCTGTGTTATCTGAGATAACCCCCCGAAGAACCAGAAGTGGGTCCCTGTTGTTGACCTCCTCGATCAGGAGGCCCTTACCTTTCGCTTCTACCTTCTCTTTCACCCTTTTCCTCTCCTCGGTGGTGCTAAAAGTCAACACCACTTTTTTATCTCTCGCTTTACGGACCCGCTCCACCTTGGTCCACCCCTCTTTAGCCTCTATAGTCGCTCTGAGCTGAGAGAGGACGTCGTCGCCTGTCTTCGTCTCGTCTGTGGACGATACGACGAGCGAGTGCAGCGCTGCCGGTCTCTTTACCGGAGACCCGACCGCAGCCGCAGCAACGTTCGCGTATGTCCTCTGCTCGACGATGACTTCCTCTCTCCTCTCCGCGACTTTTTCCTGCAGCTCCTTTAACTGCTGCCTATTTTCCTGTAGGAGGAGGGTATGCTCCTTCATTTTCTCGAGTACCTCTCTTGTTTGATTTTTCTCGTTTTCCTCCAATTGGAGTTCGAGGCTATGCAATATTGTCTCGACGAGAACGTGATAATCTCTAAGGGTATTTTCTATTGTTTCCCTGTACTCTTTCTTGAGATTTCTGGCCGAACGCAGGGCTTCCTCGGCTTCTTCTTTTATTAATTGTTCGGATTCCCTCCACGCCTCGAAAGACCTCCTTCTTGCGTCGTAATAACTATTTGAAGGTATTCCTTTCTTTTTACGAAGTGGTGGATTTGATGGCGCTCCCTCTATTTCGCCATGATCACTTCCATGTAGGCTCTGGGAAGTTCGAGGGCTTGTATTCACAGTCCCAGAGGTGCGGGTCATTCCGATAGCGGGGGTGTGGGTGGTTCTCTGGGATCCACCCGAGAGGGGGGTGCGGGTATCAGACATAGGAGGTGCGTCAAATTATATAAAACCCAAAAAATATTTAAAAGGACAGGCAAATATGCCTAAGTCTAAATACTAACTTAAACTAGCTTAAACTAAGAAAAAGTAGAGAAAACTCTACCTTTTCTTTTAGGACTCTATGTAGAGTCACCACTTACTGTCAGGATTAAAGCCCTTCCAGAGAGCTTGTCAATGGAAAAAACCGCGTCGCGCTACGACCAGCGGTTCCCGAGATATTGCGCCTCAAAGATTTTAAATATGGCGTCCGCGCAGTTGGTCTAAGTCTAGACTAATTTTCAAAAATTAATATCTCGGGAACCACTGGTTGCAGAACAAACTGCGACGGCTCTCCGTGTCGGACGTTTTACGATCTATACGATCCCGGTCACAAATCTACGATTTGGGGGTCAACTCTACATAGAGTCCCCAGCCCCACCAGCAGATGAAGGTACTCGTGACTTACACAATAGTGCAAGCCCCGATTCTCTCCGATGCCTATGTCCGAAGTTATAACAATATTAAACTTTCCAAGATAGCCGCCAATATGGCCACCTTATCGCTAACAATTTCTAAAATCTGTTAAAATTATCCGAAAATACCCGTTCTTGGGCTCAGTCGATTTGTCTCAGTGAGAGTAATAAAAATCTACTTTGAATTTATTTTAAGATCAACCCCCGATTTTTGGGGTTGAAAAAACCTTATTTTTAAAACTAAATTTTTTATAAAAATATAAAAACTAACTCTAAAAATCTACAAAAAATTTAATGCACTTATTTAACTATATACGAATTTTTAAAATGGTTTTCGACGAGATCGGGCCAGGGGTTGAAACCCCACGCGCGCACCCCTAATTTTCAAAAATTAATTTCTGCGAAAGTGTACAGCCGAAAATTTTGAAATTTGGTATGATGCTAACATCTATTAAACACTATATAATGAGCCAAAAATATATGGGGGTCGTCGCTTTACTTTTTTTGAAAATGAATTTTGAATTTTGAAAAAATGTAATTAGCCCGATATCTTCGGAACTACTAATCCGATCTTGACGTGCGATGCGTCGTTAAAAAGGTCTCGCTGAGACGCGTCGTTTGACGTGCTGCACGTTGCTGAAGTCCCACTGGAACACAAAACACGTGGCCACGTGGTTCGCGGTTTTCCGCGAATAACTCCGCGAGTTTTCCGCGGAAAAATCCGTGCGAGGTGTCAAATTGTAGATCTAATTGAGCCCCGTCGAACGATGTAAAATTATATATGTCGTCGCTTTCAATCTTGCAGCGTTTTCATCTAAAGGTTTATAATTTTATAAATTTCACAGTTTTCACTTTTTTTCACCAACGAAAAATTAAAATTTTGAAAAACAAAGTACGTGAATAAATAGAGCGCACAATTACGCAAATTTTGATGTACAATTTGTAAAATTTCACGCACTTTTTACCACTTTTTATGATTTTTAAAAATATTTCTTGCGAGGAGCGTCTATGATTTCGACCGTTCTCGACTGCCAGGCAAGGAAGCAATGGTTAGGTTAGGTTAGGTTAGGTTAGGTTAGGTTAGGTTAGGTTAGGTTAGGTTAGGTTAGGTTTTTTTTTTTTTTTTTTTTTTTTTTTTTTTTTTTTTTTTTTTTTTTTTTTTTTTTTTTTTTTTTTTTTTTATTTATCGTTGCCTTTTTCTGTCGCAACGCTTGTGCCAGTAATTTTTTAATTCAACAATAGTAATATGACAGTGGTATAATTATATTCTGACTTAAGTTAGACTACAAATAATTCTAGCTTGATACATTTCGATTCAAAAATAATAATATGACAATTTAATATAATAATTTCACAATAATAATATAATAATTTTCTAACTTAAGTTAGACGACATCTAATTTAAGTCAGATACATTTCAATTCAATAATAATTCTATATAATATTTAAATTTCTGTTTTTCAGTCTGATGCGAATGATATAACCATATATGATATGACTAACGATATAATAATGTGACTAACTAACTAATAATTAAGTAGGTGATGTGACTAACTAACTTAATGAAATTCATTTCCATCTCCCAATAATATTATGATATATTATCAAATATAATTAAGGTCAGGTTTAATCTAATTTTACTTAGATACCTATTGAATTTTCTATTAAAAATTTGATGATTATTATACTATTACAGCAATGTCAATTTGCAGCAACAATAATCTATTGTTAGAAGAAGCGACTCAAATTTCAAGTTAAAAGGGGATGAAGCGAACGCACATATGTGCGATGATCTGCACACGTCGCGACGTTTCTTCCTTTGTTCCAACATCACGCAATCATCACGTGATGCAAGCAGGAGGTGGCGTCAGGTCGGCGGTAACGCACCGAACATGTGGGGACATCATTCTTTGGAGGGCTCTCGGCTAGTTAACTTGTGTCAGACTCACTACCATTTTTCGTTAAAAATCCTTTGTTGTAATTTAGTAATTTTTCATTGTCGATTATTTCCTAGAATTGTAATTATTTGTAATTTTAGTGTTTATTTAATTTAATAATCCACTCGATTCGTAAGATTAGAAATATAATTATTTTGTGAGTTTTAGTTTTTATTTAAAAATCCGCTCGATTTATAAAATCAGAAGTGGGATAGGCTCCATAGCCTTTTTGCACTTCTATTCATTGAGAGCCCTCACATTTATATATCGCCATATATTTAGTACGTTTACTCTTTGTACTAGTGTGCTTTGAGTGACGAACTTTAAATCAATAAAATGTCGAATAGATCTAATAAAGATAATTCCAAAGATATATCTCATGCACGTGGCACAGATAATAACCAATTACAGGATACACTTCAAGCCATCTTGTATCGATTGAACGCCCTGGAGGATCAGAATTCAGCGTCACGGACGAGAAGTATTACTCCACCATTACCACAAGTCGAGGTCAACTCTGAGGCTTCTGGCAGTGATCCAACGACAATCAGAATACTAGACGCCATAGGCTCTATTAACTCGGTGAGATCTACCCATATTTATATTTCAAGTTTAGATCCTAGTGTTCATAATTTTGAAGTTTGGTGTAATGAAGTAGACCATATTCGTACTTTGTATAAGTGGGATGATCGAGAATGTCTCTCGCGTATCGGCAATTGTTTAAAAGGCAGTGCGCGCACGTGGTTAGACGAGTGGGTATCCACTGATCGCTGTTGGTCTACTTTTAAGCGAGATTTTAAAACGTTGTGCCCGAAAACAATCGATATTGCCGGAATTTTATTTGACATTATGAAAACTGATTCCGATAATTTTTTCACTTATGCAGAGTATGCTAGTAAATCTCTCTTGCGGTTGCGTTCAATAAATGGACTAAGCGACAAGTTAATTTCGGCTATTATCATACGCGGCATAAAAGATCCTCAAATTCGTGCTAGTGCAACCAACGCGAAATTAGAGCCGCATGAGCTTGTAAATTTTTTTTCTAATTATACAAAGGCACCCTCGTATAGGAATACACAAAGCCGTACTCAAAAAAATTTTACAATTCAAAGGAATTTTCGTAAAAATGAACAATCGGGTTCCGAACAAAAAGTAAAGTGTTATGGTTGCGGTAATTTTGGCCATAAACAAAACGAATGTTACAAACGACCTAAGACATACAATGAAGTTACGTTTCAAAAAGGTAATAATAAAACGGAAGTGAAGTGTTTATTTTGTAAAAAAAATGGACATAAAACTGAAGACTGTTTTTTGAAACAGCGTTCCGAATCTGGAGGCGCATCACAGTAAATTTTTGTAAAGAAGTAGAAAGTAAATCTAGTAATGTTATGGCGGCGGTTATACAGGTCGTAGTCGTAGATATTATTGTTGACAGTGGGTCCTCGATTTCATTAATTTCTCGATCTGTTCTCAGTCATTTTCGTTGTAAGTAAATGCGTGCCTTCGTTTAGAATACTGCGTGGAATAGGTAGTAAAGAAATAGAATCTAGTTGTTACACGACGTTGATTGTTGCGTTACCCGAAATAAGTTTAGAGTAAGATTTTTTAATTATAACCGACCAGTTTATGAATATTCCGATTATTATAGAAACGGACGTTTTGAAGCGGGAGGGCGTTACTTATATTAGGCAAAATGGTGAACAAAGGCTTATGATTGCTAGTAATATTACATACAATGTCAATTCGTTACTAGGTGAACAGTTTTCGTTGAAAACATCCTTGGTAGGAGATAAATATAACGAATTAATTTTAATTGTTAAACAATTTTTACCTTTTTTATTACGGTTACTGCAACCACTACGGTTACAAGCGGAACGATGCAGGTAAAAAGTGATATACCTGTTGTTTTATCGTCCTAATAAGTTATCGTATCAAGAAAAGTTGCGTTTGCGTGAAATACGTGATTGTTAGAAAAAAAAAATAATAATAAGAGAATCAAGCTCTGAATATTCGAGTCCAATATTGTTAGTTAAAAAAAAGAAAATGGAACGGATAGGATGTGCGTTGTCTTTTGGGCTTGGCGAATGCGCCGGTTGTCTATCAACGAATTATTTCAAACAACGTTGCGTTCTCTTATAGATAAAGGCTCAGTTTTAGTGTATATCGATAATGTTTTAATTCTTAGTAGTTCCGTGAACGAAGGTCTTCAAGTTTTACGACAAGTTCTTGAAACTTTAACTGTCTCTGTTTTCTCTATAAATTTGAAAAAAATGTTTATTTTGAGCTACCGAAGTCGAATATAATGTAGGACTATTACAAATGGTCAGGTTAAACCGAGCGATCATAAAGTAGAGGCTTGGAAACAAAAGTTAAATAGAATGGATGGAAACTTAGGTTCATCTAGATACGTGTACCTACACTAATAATTTATTATTTTTTAAATATAATCCTACCGGTGAACAGACTCGTGTGTTGCGTTATATACCAAATGGACACCGATTGAGCCTCTTACGCGTATTTTATGACGAACACCAATATATAGGTGTTGATAAGACCTGTGACCTTATTTTAAAACGTTTTTGGTTTCCCTGTTTAGAGAGATTCGTTCAAGTCTATTTGTCTTATAATAAAAAGAAGAAAAAAAATACCTAGGCAACCTTTACAACCTATTGAATCATGAAAAAAAAACAGATTTACCATTTGATACTGTACATAGCGATATTTTAGGACCACTTCCGGATTCGAACGGTTATAAATTTGTACTAATAATTGTACTACGTACTGTATCGAACGTGATTCACATTGAATGTAATCACAGAATCACAGGCAAGAGAGTTGGTCAAATGTCATTTGGAAGTTGCAACTAACCTTAAATGTTACAAAACAAAAAAGCACTCAATGTTCTCCTTTGAATCTTTTGATAGCTAGTGAGTCTACCACGCCGATTATTCGAGCCCTTATAAGTGACATTGCCTCAATAAAACGCGACGTTCACTAAGAAAATTTAAAGAAAACGACATGGTGTTTGTACGTAAGACTGCTCAATCCACTAACAAACTGGACTCGGGGATGAGAGGTCCATACAAGGTTATAACTGTCCTTCCTCACGATCGCTACGAACTTACCTTAGTCGCTGGGTCGTATGGAAAAACCACTGAAGCGGTTGCTGAATATATGACTCAATGGAAGGGCGAGTGGACCCCCGAGGTCTGTGCGAGTTTCTTTGACAGTGACTGTGAGTATATTCACTTTATATGAGCATCCTGAGGGCTCTGCTCCTGAATTCTCAAATATTAAGCATCCTGAGGGCTCTGCTTTGTTTAAGTCTATTAAGCAACCTGCGGGCTCTGCTTGTTTATTGTAACTTAGGTAACCTGAGGGCTCTGCCTTTGTATTCATAGCATCCTGAGGGCTCTGCTTGTTTATTATAGCTTAGGTAACCTGAGGGCTCTGCCTTTGTAGTCATAGCATCCTGAGGGCTCTGCTTGTTTATTGTAACTTAGGTAACCTGAGGGCTCTGCCTTTGTATTCATAGCATCCTGAGGGCTCTGCTTGTTTATTGTAACTTAGGTAACCTGAGAGCTCTGCCTTTGTAGTCATAGCATCCTGAGGGCTCTGCTTGTTTATTGTAACTTAGGTAACCTGAGGGCTCTGCCTTTGTATTCATAGCATCCTGAGGGCTCTGCTTGTTTATTATAGCTTAGGTAACCTGAGGGCTCTGCCTTTGTAGTCATAGCATCCTGAGGGCTCTGCTTGTTTATTGGTTTTGAAACATCTTTATGATTTTGCTATTGCAAAAAAATAATATTTTATCGTTTTTATTTGCATATTTTTCTTATATATCTTAATTAGTAAATGATAATATTTTGATCATAATCTTAACTACATTGAAACATTAAAATCGTTTTTCAATACATTTACATACCGCCCTTTCTTGCAAATGTCTTTATGACTTTTAACTCAAATTTTAATGTTAAAGCTTGCTAAGACTAGTAAAAATGAAATCCATAAAAAAAAAGACAAAAAAAATTCCTTCTGTTAGCTGTGTGCAAGTGGGGATACTTCTTATAAGATCTACTTTTAATTGCAGCCCAAGGTAATGAAGATTTGCCAACAGAGCTGACCTCAGCACCCATGAATGCAGGGACCACATCTCGACCACATTTGGCGGACGAGGACGTACCGCTGTCAGGAGAGGCCGTGTTAGAAGAAGCGACTCAAATTTCAAGTTAAAAGGGGATGAAGCGAACGCACATATGTGCGATGATCTGCACACGTCGCGACGTTTCTTCCTTTGTTCCAACATCACGCAATCATCACGTGATGCAAGCAGGAGGTGGCGTCAGGTCGGCGGTAACGCACCGAACATGTGGGGACATCATTCTTTGGAGGGCTCTCGGCTAGTTAACTTGTGTCAGACTCACTACCATTTTTCGTTAAAAATCCTTTGTTGTAATTTAGTAATTTTTCATTGTCGATTATTTCCTAGAATTGTAATTATTTGTAATTTTAGTGTTTATTTAATTTAATAATCCACTCGATTCGTAAGATTAGAAATATAATTATTTTGTGAGTTTTAGTTTTTATTTAAAAATCCGCTCGATTTATAAAACTATAATATATATAAAAGCGAAAGGTCACTCACTCATCACGAAATCTCTGAAACTATAACACCTACAAACTTGAAATTTGGCAGGTAGGTTCCTTATAGGGAGTAGACATCCGCTAAGAACGGGTTTTACGAAATTCCACCCCTAAGGGGGTAAAACGGGGGTTGGAAGTTTGTATGAAAGTCCAATGAAACTTACACCTATAAACTTGAAATTTGGCAGGTAGGTTTCTTATAGGGAGTAGACATCTGCTAAGAACGGGTTTTACGAAATTCCACCCCTAAGGGGGTAAAACGGGGGTTGGAAGTTTGTATGAAAGTCCAATGAAACTTACACCTATAAACTTGAAATTTGGCAGGTAGGTTTCTTATAGGGAGTAGACATCCGCTAAGGACGGGTTTTACGAAACTCCACCCCTAAGGGGGTAAACGGGGGTTGGAAGTTTGCATAAAAGTCCTATGTTTTTGAAGTAAGAGACTTAAAATTTAAAATGTATGCTTTATAGATGGTGTTGAGGTGTACTAATAATGTATTTTTAGAAATCAACCGCCTTTTGGGGTTAAAACAGGGGATGGGAGTTTGTATGAAAGTCCAATGAAAAATAATATCCATCGATTTCATTGATTCTAAAAATTCTTCTAGCTATTGTTTTAATCTTTATTTTATTTTTTCTTTTCATTAGGTATTTAGCTTTCTCGAATATAATTAAAAATTATTTGAAAATAACTAACTCCACGCGTACGAAGTCGCGGGCGGCCGCTAGTAATTTATAATTAGATAGTAATTACATTTACGATTACAATTTCATAATTAAAATATTTACAATTTAAATAACTTAAAATTAATAAAGTTAAGAATAATTAATAATAATAATAATTTCTCAATTGATTTGGACTACATTAGAATTCTATAACCACAATAATAATATTCATTTGCTATGTCAGTTTATAATGATATTGTAACTATTAGTAGTGGTGGGTCGGGGTCGGGAAGGGGTAGAGGTGGTGCATCCCGGCTGGGCCTGGTCGGCTAGCGGTAGCCAGCGCGACTGTGGACTCGGGACTCACGCGGATCCCAGCCAGTAGCACCCCCTCCATTCCCACTAATTGTGTTTAGCCCCGTTTGCCACACCAGTCCTTATTACGACTTTCCTTGCAAACGTTAAAAACTTGTCTCTGAGGCGGTCATCTGCAATAAGTAAAGCCAGATTGTGCTTTGTTATGTTTGTGTCCGTATGGTTCTCCGTCTCATGTCTTAAGACTCCATACTTGGGGCATTCGCACAGAATGTGCTCCACCGTCTCCTCGGTTTCATTGTCGCACTCACAGTACGGGGAGTCACAGATATTCCTTTTATATAGGTACGACCTGAATCCCCCGTGCCCGGTGAAAAGTTGTGCCGTGCAGTTGTCCATTTTTATTTTGCTTATTAGTCTGTAGGCCTTTCTTGCATCAGGGAAGAACATCTTGGTTGTTCCGCCCGCGGCCGCCTCTTCATATCTTTTCTGCCACTCACATATTGTTTTGTCTCTGAGGTGTTTCTTAGCATGAGAGAGCGGGAATAGGTCGTGTACGTGTCTGGTTTTTAGCTTAGTCGCTGCTTCCTTGGCGAGCTCATCCGCTCTCTCATTACCAGGGATTTCGTCGTGTGCTCTCACCCAATATAGATCGACTTTACCCCCAGAGGCCTTTAGCTCTTCCATTTTCTCTTTAATTTTCAGGGCCGTGGGATTCAGGCCGTTCGGGTCGGCGAGACACATTAACGCCGACCTGGAGTCACTGAGCAATGCTGCTGTTTTCAGTGATTTCTTGGTGGTCATCAGCTTGAGGGCTCTGTAAATGGCCGCCATCTCCGCCTGGAACACACTACAGTAGTCCGGCAGCGAGAACTTTGCATGTCCCGTTTCTCTGCCGTCCTGCCAGTATGTCACCGCGCCACCCACTTTGCCCTCGAGCTTGCTCCCGTCTGTGTATATCTGCGTTTCGTGGGTGTCTATTTTGTCCAATTCGGCCCGTCCGTCTATGCATTCAAATTTGAGCCTTTCCCGAAAGGCGGGGTGCGGCAGCTGGAAAGGGCTCACCCTCATTTCGAGCTCCCTGCCAGGGAGAGTTGGCAGGGGCTTGCCCCTCTTCACCAGGTATAGCTCCCTTTGCTCCACGGCTCTAAGGTCTAGGGGTAAAATTCCCGACAGAATACAGCCAGACATTAGGGAGGTCGTGCGGTGCGATTTGCTGGTTAGAATGGCAAAAAGTCTGGTAATTCTGTCAAGTCTAGTTCGGATTTGTTTTCGTTCAGCGCTCATGCCCCAGACGTTAGACCCGTAGAGCAATATGGGTTCGATTACAGCTGTATAAATGGTCTTAATGATGTCCGGGTTTAGGCCCCATTGGGCTCTTGCCGTTTTGCTCACTGCTTTATATATATTGATCGCTTTGGCAGATGTTAGCTCAATATGTGTTCTGAAGTTCAGGTGCTTGTCCAGTGTGAGCCCCAATATCTTAAGGTCCGATGCGAAGCCGATCTCCGTGTTGTTCATTCTTATTATCGGTGTCTCGTATTTGAGTTTCCTGGTTAGAATGATTGCTTAATTTATGTGCTACCCGGGGCGGTTTTTTTTTTTTTTTTTTTACTAAGCCTCCGAGATTCACTGTTCGGAGATCGTTTTTTACATTAGAAAAATTTTAAAGCTAGGTCTCTTTTAACATACATCGCGCTTTAATCCATCGCACTCATTCCGCATACCAATTTCTTTCTTTCTTACATCGACATTCATTCATCATGGGTATTTCCCATCAAAAAGAAAAAGACAAAATAGTGCTATCCTTCTTTGCTATTAACTAATAATGCTCAACAACACCGGGGATAGTGAACGTGGGAGGGAGCAGAAATTTTTATTTGTGCATGCTAAGTTACAAAATTACATTTGTCTTACGATGTATACTTATTATCTATCTTTTTTTCTATCTTTAATACTTCTTACAACTTTTACTTATCTTATGCTATTTACAGTTTTGGTTGTGGAGATCCTGCTATGTACATTTGGGTCGTTTGGGTTTACAATCCATTTTTTTGTACTAATACAAATTACAAATTTTTGTACTAATTACAAAAGACTTAACTTACAACTATTCCTTTAAATTAATAAAACATTTTCTTTATGTTGTCATAGATATATACAAATATTTACTCAACATAATTTGCTAGGTCTTATTTCTATTATTTGCGATTATTGCAAGTTTTCTACAATACTGCAGGAACAGCTTTCTACTTTCTTCTTTTTCAAGTAGTTTTGACATTATGTCCTTAGTTAGCGCCACACCCAATTCACATTCAACACGCAGCCTCTCGTAAGCCAGGGTTGGGCAGTCCAGGAGGACGTGGAGGACAGATTCAGAACACTCAGGGTCGCAGACGCACGACGGACTCTCCTTGCACTTGAAGCGGTGCAAGTACTCGGAGAATCCGCCATGCCCCGTCAACACCTGGGTGACAAACCTATCCACCTTTATTTTACCTGTGATCCTATATGCGGCTATCGCGTCAGGGAAGAAGACCCTGGTGACGCTAGCCGTTTCACCGGTTCGATACCGCTGGTTCCATTCATCAAGCGATTGCATACGAATGCTCCGCTTGATGAACGAGACCGGACAGCTGTCATAGTCAAATGCGCGCTTAGACTTCAACGCAGCCTCCTTGGCCAGATGGTCGGCACGCTCGTTCCCCTCTAGCCCTGCGTGGGCTTTGATCCAAAACAAATCTATATGTTTGTTCCGGAGCACAGCCCTCCGCAGGTGTTCCCGCGCCTCTACGGCCAGGGGATGGAGGGCTTTAGGATTTTTGAGTGTGAGCAGTGCCGACAAGGAGTCGGAGTAAATCCCGACTGATCCGGCCAAGTTGTCTGCGGCCATCCGCGCCGCCCGGCATATCGCCAGGAGTTCCGCCTGGTAGACCGTGCAGTAGGACGGCAAAGCAAGCTTGAGGGTTTTGGTTTCGGCGGCTCCAGCCCATACGGACAACGCCGCCCCCACTTTGCCCTCAATCTTGCTGCCGTCCGTGAAGATGTTGAATTGATGTTCGCAATTTGCGGAAAATTGTTCTTGGTCGACCAGGCACTTGAACTCGAGGTCGACATGGCAGGCGGGATGTGGAGACCGCAGAGCCGAGGACATCCGCTCCACCTCCCGATCCCCTATCACCCGCTGGGGTACCCCCCTCCGAGCCTCGTATAGGGTCGCTGCTTCGCGAACGCGAAGGTCGAGGGGGAGTATCCCAGCGAGCAACAATGCAGAGTTCAGAGAGGTCGTTCGGTATGCCCTACAAAGCTTCTGTGCGAAGCCGCGCTGGACCACGTTCAGCTGTTTACGTATACCGAGCTTGGAGACAGCCGGCGCCCAAACGGCAGCCGCATACAAGATCACAGGCTCAACCACCGCTCTGTAAATAGTGCGGATGACTTCAGGATGGAGACCCCAGCTGGCCCTAGCTGCTCGGGCCAGCTGGTGGTAAAAGGCGACCGCGCGCTTACAGACGTTCGCGACGTGGGTGTTGAAGGTGAGTTTTTGGTCTATGACAACCCCCAGCAGCTTTATTTCTTTCGACAAGACAATGTCGACCCCGCCCATGTGAAGACGTGGGGTGTCATATTTCAGTTTGCGCGTCACGACCATAGCGTTGGTCTTGTGAGGCGCAAACCGAAGCTTATTAGACTGACCCCACGCCCTCACACGCTCGAGGGCGGCATTGGCCCGCCGTTCGATCTCGAGGGCCGTCTCACCCTCAAACACCAACACCACATCGTCAGCGAAAGCCTGCGCGTAGTTGCCTCTTGCCTCCATTTCCTGAAGCAGTGGATCTAGGAGCAAGTTCCACAATATCGGCCCACCGATAGACCCCTGCACGCAGCCCTTCCCGGTGTCTCTTATGTGCTCCTCCCCCAAGTACCTCACTCTGGCTCGCCTGTCACTCAGGTAACTGCCCAAGAGCCGCCGAATATTGTCGGGGCACCTTTCCTCAGCCAGTCTGACTCTAATCTTAGGCCACCAAGCGTTGTCGAAGGCGCCCTCTATATCCAGCGAAACCAGGACAACAATCCTCCTCCTCTCCAGATTGTCTCTGACACGCTTCACCAGGGTATAAAGGGCGTCCTCGGTGCTTCGCTGGGGCATAAAGCCAAACTGGCGAGTACTGAGCTTGGGCACGAGGTGGTGTTGTAGCCTGGCGACGAGCATCTTCTCCAGGATTTTCCCAAGCACTGGAAGGAGCCCAATCGGGCGATACGATTTCGGTGTTGTGTACGTATCCTTCCCCGGCTTTCGGAGGAAGATCACCGTAGCCTCCTTCCAGGGCCTAGGAAAATGATGGAGCTCGAGGCACTTATTGAAGGTGCACAAAAAGAGGTCCGGGTCCAATTGGATCGCGTGCAGACATATATCGGCGGTAAAACCGTCCGCACCTGGGGCCTTCTTCGGGTCAAAGGACCGACTGGCCAACTTCAACTCGAGATGTGTGAAGGGAGGGTCGCTTTGGTCCGAAGAAGTCTGGATGTCGACCCGCCCGGCCAAGGCCCTCACCCGGCGGTGCTCCTCGGAGTCATCCTCTTCAGAGTCCTCCGGGTAGAAGGTCTCAGCCAAGAGTCGGGCCGAGCCCCTCGCATCTAACCCCATACCGTCTACCACCAGCGGTGGATCCTCGTCTCTCCTGGTGGTCCTGCCGAGTACCCTGTATATTCCCCCCCACACACTCTCCCCATCCTGCCTCTCACAGAAGGAGACCCAGCTGCGCGTCTGCGCATTTTTGATCTCGGTCCGATATCTCTCCTTAACTTCCAGGTACTCACCGATGACCTTGTCCCGCCTAATCGGTGCGGCACACCTGATCCTCCTTCTCCTGGTGACCACCTCACGCTTTAGCGCTGCCAACTCCTCGTTCCACCACGGCATAGCTAACACGTCCTTCCTCTTTATGGGTGGAATAGCCCAAGTGCATGCTTCATCTATGTGATTGTTTAAACTGGAAACTAGGTTGTCTAGTTCCAGTTTTGTGTTTAAATTTTGAATTTTGTCTATTTTTAGGTTATTAAGGTCGAAAATTTGGCCCAGTTTGTCAGTAAACCGGGCCCAATTTGCCTTTTTTGTGTAAAATTTCCGAGTCGTATGCCGAATATTGTTTTTGTTTATGCACTTGGACTTAATGAGGAAGGATATGCCGTTGTGATCCGAGGAAGTCAGGTCGTCGCGCACGCGCCAGCCGTCCACCAGACTAAGAAGGTCAAGAGATACAGCAGTTATATCAATATAACTGCTGTAGCTTACGCCGCCCCGAATGGTGTCGTAAGTCGGGGTTTCCCCTTGGTTAAGGAGAGACAGACCGAGGTCCTCCAAGGTCCCGCACAGGTCTTCGCCGCGGCGATCCGTGACGGGACTTCCCCACCAGACACATTTGGCGTTTGCGTCGCCTCCAACAATCATACTCCGAGCTCCCGTCTCGCGCTGCACCCGGCGCAGGTGTGCCAGGTACGAGTCCATCGGCTGGTTGGGCTCAAAGTAGAATGAAACCAGGGTGATCTCCCTGTCGCGAACCCGGATCCCCACCACTGTGATGTTGTTCGTGGTGAGTTCTGGGTACTGTTTGACGTAAAAGTCCGCGCCAAAGATTATGATCGCGGACTTGACAGTCCCATTTCCTTGGTCCGCAGGCTGGAAGACCCTGATCCCATTTCTACCCGTCACACGACCCTCCCTGCCGACGTATGGCTCCTGTACCAAGGCGACTCGCGCTCCTAGGTTAGAGGCTTCGACCAGTAGCTCGGAGTATGCCTGTTTGCAGCGCTGGAGGTTCACTTGGAGGATTTTCTGAGCCCCCGCGGCCACCGGCGCACCCTTAGCAGTACGCTACGGTCGAGCGGGCGAGGTCATCCCACCTTTTCCTAACGGGACAGTCGCTACTGAAGGCATTGTGCTCATCATTTCCGAGCTTAGCCTTGCGACAGTTCCGGCAGGAGGGTGGGGACCTCAACCGCTCGTCCGGGCATTCCGACCTCAGGTGCGGGCCGCCGCAGTGGCTGCACAGGTCAGCCGGGTCTTTACAGAACCTCCGCCCGTGGCCGTACCCCAGGCACCGTGTGCACTGCACCAACGGCGACTGATCCTCCGCTCTCACTCTCTGGAGGTCGATTTTGACTGAGCCGATGCCAGTTATCCTCCTCCAGAGAGTGGGCGAAGTGCTAAGGACAATGTTGGCCACGTGCGGATTTCTTGCCCTTCTTCTGTATCTAATCTGCAGGCGGTCATCCTCGGGGCCGAGACCGGCAAAAACGCCGGGGTTCTGGTTCCTCAGAGCCTTTACTACATCCTCATCCGTGTTAACCACAAAAACTCCTCTGAGAACCACAAGCGGATCACGGTTTTTGACGTCCTCGACCCCGAGACCCGTTCCTTCCTTCTCCATCCTTTCCTTCGCTTTCTTTCGCTCTTCGATAGAGCCGAAACCCATTATTACCTTTTTATCTTTTGCTTTCCGAACCTTTTCTATTGTAACCCAGCCCTCTTTTGCGTCAATCGTCTTTCTGACTTTGTCCATCACTTCCTCTCCCGTCTCTTTCTCATCTTTGGACGATATGATCAGTGAGTGTAGTGTGGCTGGTCTGCTTGGTGGAGGCGCGGTCGCGGCAACGCCCGCATACGTCCTCTGGGTGACGACCATTTCCTCTTGTGTTTTGATCATCTGGTCCTGTAAGGATATGATCCTTTGCCGGTTTTCTAGCAAGAGGCGAGTGTGCTCCTCAAGCTTTTGGGTCAGCGCTGGGTCCGGACCAACCGCGGGTGCGGGGACGCCGTCCTTTGTCGCCGACCCCGCCTCCCCGGCGATCCCCCCCTCCGTGCGAACCGCCTTTAGAGCTTCTAACTCGCCCTCGCTCTCCTTGAGCAGCTCTTTAAAACCATTTACGACGTTAATGATTGTTTCCTTATATTCACGTTTGAGGTTTTTGGAGCCGGTCGTCACCACCTCCATCCGCCGCGCCAGCTCCTCCACCCTTTCCTGTCTGGTCATTGCAGTCAACGAGCGGGGGGAACGGTGGGTACTACTGGTAGTCACCTCTTTCGGAGGCTCTGGACTCAGGTGAAGTGTGTTCGCGTTTGAGTGTTTAGGCGGCGATATTGTGAAAGAAAGGCTACTTCTAGGCAGGGGCCTCCTCGAATCCTCCGAAGGGGTCACCGCCTCCGCCTTGTCCCTTCCTATTATTTTGGCGAGGTTTTTCACTGGGCTGGTCCTCCCAGGGTGCCTCGTACCCGCTCCGTCCACCGGCCCCCTCGACCCTTTCGAGGGCTGGGCCGTTCCGGCTCTATCTTTGGGGGGGGTGCGTATTCCGAACATCTCGGGGCGCGTCAAAGATATTTAAAATTGGAAAAATTTAAATACGTCAAGTATAGCAGTCAATAAGGTATAAAGTTGTATAATTACACTTATGTCTAAAATAAAAGAAAATATATTTTAAAAACCGCAATAGCGGGTTATATAAGGCAGAAAAACTGTTCCTGTCAGTATATTATGCTGCAACGCAGTTGCAGCTCTTAATAATCGCTTAAACACTAATTAAAAAGACCTCTGTAGCTGATTTACAGAGGAACTCTACAATGGCTCTAGGTAGAGTCACCGGTCTAGCGCCAACTGGTAGCCCTTGTCTGGGGCAGGTCAATAGAAAAAACCGCGTCGCCCTACGACCAACGGTTCCCGAGATATCGCGACTTTAATATTTCCAATATGGCGGATCGGATTGTGGTTCCGCTATAACCAAAATTTCAAATTTAATTATCTCGCGAACCGCTGGTCGCAGAAACCTGAGAGACGGCTCTCCGTAATGGGCTTTTTGTAGACTTTCCGAAACCAGTAGAAATTTCCGACTCTAGCGGTAGACTCTATATAGAGCTGTAACCCCGCGCAATTTGTAGAGCTCACGACGCCGGCCTCAACAAAGAAAACTACAAGTTTCTAGCGCTTACGGTTCAAAAGTTATATAACTTTTAATATTTACAATATGGCCGCCAATATGGCCGCTGTTTTCGTAGATTTTTACAAAAACCGTTGTTTTTGGCCTGTTAAGGAACGTCAGCCATGTCCACAGCGGCAACATCATCATTCAAGCCAGCACTGTGTGTCACGGTCCGTTTCGTGGGTCATGCAGTGCAAACTTGTGTCGTGAGCGTGGAGTGCTTAAGTGGAACATTACATACGGGGGCGTTCATGAGACTATACGGATCGAACTCTCCCCCATTTTACTATGAACTGTCAAATCCTCTATAAAAGTGCAAGTGCGTGTCAACTCGCTCTTCTTCCCTATATCTTCTTGTGTCGTGCAAACTACAATACAAACTAATAACTATATTTGTAAAAACTTTGTTAAAAGTGAATATAAGTTTATCTCAGTCTTGGCTTTCCTTTCATCCATCAACTACAATTTCAAAGCTACAAGTCAAGATTGCAGTCCGATCCTTAAGAGTCGGACATTTGGCGACCGTGAAAGGACTCAGCCCATGCACAAGGACATGGCAGCATGCAGCAGCAAATCATCGAATCCACGTGGCGGCCAGCACCAGCGTATCCAGCCGAGCAGTAGCGCAGGCGCATCAGCTCGCAACCTCGCAGCATCAGGGCAGCAAGGCGACCACGTGGCGGCCATCTCATCATCGCCGGGCAGTGAAGGGCCAAAATCTTCACCTCGCAGCATCATGATGAGATAAGTGCCCTATATATCCGCGCGCATATAATCCGTGCCATGCCTCCCATTCTTTATTAATCCAATCCATCTATTCGTAATAATCATGATTCAATCCTAAATTTCAATCCATCATAATCTCATACATCGATATTCATTTTTTTCCTAAATCCATTTTTATTTCAAAATTAGCATTCCGCTATTGCAAATTTCACAAAGATTTTCGGTTCAACTTTTAATTTCCGTATTACATTAAGCAAAATTTTGTTGTTCGAATTTCTTCATTTAAAACATTAATATTTTTCAATTTAACCTCTAAATTTATTTTCATAATACATAATACATATATCACATTTAATATTTCATAATAACATTTTTCTATTTAACCACGTGTCATTTATTCTAAAATTATTTCAATACATAATACATTGCATAATATTTTATAACATTAGCTTCAGTTTATTTAACTTTGTTCTAAATTTCCTTGCTTAATGCAATACAAATAATATGTCACAATAACCTATTTTTCAATTTCTTTCATTAAAACATTAAATTTAATAATTTTATAACAGTAGTTTTCAATTTACTTGCATTTAATTTTTATTCCAAATTTACTTAAATTAAATTTAATGTTTTATAATACTAGTTTATCCGCATAAGATTTTGTACTTCTTTATTATATATTTTTTCTCAATACAAATGCGTTATCACGCATACAAATATTTATACAAACATTCATTCAATTTAAATCCATTTAACTTCAAATTTCTTTGCAACAAACTTAACTTAACGTTTATTATATTAGCTTTAGAGTCAACAGCATAAAATTTTTTATTTTTTTTTACCTAAAATACATTAAACTACATTAAGTTAAAATTAATTCAATTCATTTCAAAATTAATTCAAGTCTAACGTGATGCTATGCCTCAATCCCATTTTTTCGTGCGATGCTTAAGCAATCTCGCCGACCAATTTCAGCGTTGCTGGAGCGCGCCGCGTGCATCGTGTCGGCCATTTTGTCGTGACACGAGTCGGCCTCCGGTGTGTCGTCGATTGGGGAGCAAGTGTCAGATAAGAATAAGACATTACATTATTTCATTTTATTTTATTTTGTTGTTGAGGTTTCTTGTAATTAATTAACTTAAATTCAATTGAAGTTTACATAATTCTAGTTTACATTTATATTCAAATAACTTTAGTACTATTCTAATTAATACAGCTTTTCTATTTTTAAATTTAGTAATATCACAATTCTAGTTTACTTTTATATTCAAATAACTTTAGTACTATTCTAATAATAATACAGCTTTTCTATTTTTAAATTTAGCAATATTATAATTCTAGTTTACATTTATATCCAAATAACTTTAGTACTATTCTAATTAATACAGTTTTTCTATTTTTAAATTGAGTAATATCCTAGTTCATACAGTTTTCTATTTTTAATTTTTTTCCCTACTATTACTATATTACTATAATTACATAAAGTCTATACTACCTATATTTTCACAATGTCCGAACCTTCAGCAACTATGTACAAAGAATCCAGTTTAAAAGTTTTGATAGTAAAGCGCAGTTCCATAAAGGGACAAATTACTAAATTTAAAAATTATTTAGACAATATTACAAAGCAACCTCAACTGACGGGTATCGAGGTGGCTGAGCTTTCACTAAAGATCAGTCGCTTTGAGAATCTGTCTACTAAATATGACGAGCTGCAAACTCAAATTGAACTAGCAAACGCTGACAACCTAGATGATGAGCTCGATGAACGTGAACGCATTGAGCAAGACTTTATTATGTGCACGGCTATGGCAAAAAGTATCATTGAAGAACAAAATGAATTAAAGAACTTTGAACAGGACAAGAAACGTCGTGAATCCTTGTTCCAAGATGCTCAATGTGGTCGCGATCACAATAATGAAAATTGTATAACCTTGCCGCAAATACAAATTGCTAAGTTTGACGGTTCGTTCTTTCGCTGGTTAGAGTTCCGTGATACTTTTAATAATTTAGTTCATAACAATACTCGCATTCCATTAATCCAAAAGTTTCATTATTTAGTTTCTTATTTAGAAGGCGATGCAGCTCGTGTAATTTCAAATATTGAGGTTTCCGCAGCCAACTATAATAGCGCTTATCAATTACTTTATGATCGTTACAACAATAAAAGGTTACTTATAAATTATCATATTAAATCATTATTCAATATTGAAAAAATAAATCGTGAATCGGACACTTCATTACGTTCTTTAGTCGATCATGTTTCAAAAAATTTACGTGCTTTAGCTAACCTAGGTCAACCTACTGATCACTGGGATACTTTAATTATACATTTAGTTTCATCTAAACTCGATACGCAGACACTTGTTAAGTGGGAAGAGCAACGCAATAGTTTAGGTGAAATTCCTACTTTAAATGAATTTAATAAATTTTTAATTGACCGTGCTTACATTCTGGAATGTACGCGTCACAATAAAGCTGACCAAGGTTCTAGTAACATTTCAACAAATAGCAATAGCAGATTTCAACATTCAAGGCCTGTCAGCTATCATCATCACAATCAGCATGATCGATTAACTTCAAAATCATTTGTTGCTTCAAATCAAAACGATAATAGTAGTTCATTTAAGTGTATTATCTGCAATCAAAATCACCGGATTTATGATTGCCAAATATTCAAATCTAAGTCTAGAAAAGATAAATTAATCGATATTTCAAAACATAAATTATGCATTAACTGTTTAAGGCGGGGTCACTCTTTAAACGAATGTAGGTTAGGGCCCTGCAAGATATGCGAAAAACCACACAATACTTTATTGCATCCAGATGACACACCCGAGGTCAACAATGCCTCCGGTGATGTCTCTGAGACTTTAGTGAACTTTTCAAACAAGAATTCAAGTCAAGTCATACTGTCTACTGCCCAAGTATACATTTTGAATCCAATAACTAGAGAGCCTCTTAAGGTACGGGCCTTATTGGATTCAGGCAGTCAGTCATCATTCATTACAAAATCTCTTCAAGAAAAACTCGCAATAAATTCAAATCCAGTCTCTATTAAAGCAGTTGGTATCGGTCACTCAGACAATAAAATTAAAGAAAGCTGTGTGATCCAATTACAATCTATATATAACAATTATAAGACTAAATTAAATTGTCTTGTGCTTGACAGGCTGACAGGAGATCTGCCTAAGGCACCTATAAATATACAAAATTTAAATATACCAACGCATTTGCATTTAGCTGACCCCGATTTCAATCAGCCAGCTCCTGCTGACCTATTAATAGGAGCCGATTTATTCTGGCGACTTATTAAAAAAAATCGCATTTATTTAGGTGCAAACAAGCCTATTTTACAATATTCTAGTTTCGGTTGGTTAATTGGTGGTCCTATACCATATCAAACTAAACAAGTACTTTGCAATTATTCAATTAATAACAATTTCAAAAACAATAACAAATTTGACAATTTTTCAACAAAATTTCGAAATCCAAGAAAATTCCCTCAAAGATTTATTCAAACAAAATTAAGTTGTCAGTCTAATACATTACGATTCCCTCCCCGAAGGTTTAATGTGGGACTACCATTGCCCGAGTCAGCTGATAGTCTCGGTGAAATATACACAGGTTTCAATAGCATAGTATTTACCAATAGTCACCGCTACAATAATCGTCATAGAAATTATAGATAGCCTAACCTATATATAAAGTCGAATGGTTTTTATTTTATTTTATTCTATAAACAATGCAAAATTCACATCGCTATCTATAATCTTTATTTAAAGTTTTAGTACAATTTTGTAGGAGCGGCAAGGGGCTCAATAATTCCGTTGTTATACAAAACATCACATATAATTTAACATCACATATAGTTTTCAGCTCGACAAAATATTATATTTTTTCACTCTTGTCTTACGCTCCTCACTTCGGCGGCATATGGGAGGCCGGTGTTAAATCGGCACAATATTAAATTCATTTTTAAAACAATTAAAACATTTTTATTTTGCTATAATTAAACAAATTCATACTTCGAAGAATTCTAACTTTACTTGCACAAGTGGAAGCTATTTTCATAATATTTTCCCTTGTGCCCATTATCCACATTCCTTGACAATTTCCTTTTCCTCTTCCCAGGGCACTTCTCAATCGGAAGACCACTACCACACTGCTGGTCCGTGCTCCGGTGAATGAAAAGGATCCAGGCGTCACGCACGCCTCACAACAATTCCAGCTGAGGTGTCAAAGGAGGACATCTCGAGCTGCAAATACACACGAAATGGAATACAACCAAATCAAGACTGAGGGTTGGAGACTTGGTGCGTCTAAAGCGAAGGCTCTCTGCCTCCGTTGTGTTGGAGCACCAAACGCCAAACCAAGCTGCAGCCAGGGCCAGACGGGAAGCTATCGCCGTCCTCTGGTTCGTCTCTGCCCCCTACTCGACGATGAAGACATACAGTTGAAGAAGCTGGACTCTTCAACGGGGGGAGTATGTTAAGGAACGTCAGCCATGTCCACAGCGGCAACATCATCATTCAAGCCAGCACTGTGTGTCACGGTCCGTTTCGTGGGTCATGCAGTGCAAACTTGTGTCGTGAGCGTGGAGTGCTTAAGTGGAACATTACATACGGGGGCGTTCATGAGACTATACGGATCGAACTCTCCCCCATTTTACTATGAACTGTCAAATCCTCTATAAAAGTGCAAGTGCGTGTCAACTCGCTCTTCTTCCCTATATCTTCTTGTGTCGTGCAAACTACAATACAAACTAATAACTATATTTGTAAAAACTTTGTTAAAAGTGAATATAAGTTTATCTCAGTCTTGGCTTTCCTTTCATCCATCAACTACAATTTCAAAGCTACAAGTCAAGATTGCAGTCCGATCCTTAAGAGTCGGACAGGCCCAATCCACCCGTTCTTGGGCTCGTTGGATCGGGCTCGATGAGTACTATTAGAATCTATTTACAGAAAATTTTTAAAAACAACCCCCGATTTTCGACCGCGGGCGGGGCGCCTCTGACCCGGGGCGGTTAGGTTAGGTTAGGTTAGGTTAGGTTAGGTTAGGTTAGGTTAGGTTAGGTTGGGGTGCATGTCGGTCACCTCCTCGTGGTGCACCCTGGGCAACGGGACGGGCAGCAGTATCGCTGTCGCGGTACTGCTGCTCGTCGCGGCTAACGACCGACCCGTGGGGAATGCGCTCCGGCGCTCTGCTCGGAGCAGAGTTGTCCCGTGAGTGCATACAGGGGGGAATCCTCCGGTTGTGCTGCGCTCGCGCGCGGTGCCACCACGGAGACGGGGCGGGTTTGGCGTGCGCTTACATCGCCGCCGGACAGAGCGAGCAGGAGTCCTGTTTGCTCACCGTCGACATCGTAATCCCGTTGCGTGGTCTCGCGGCCTCGTACGGGACCGAGGGCCCTGCCTTAACCGGCTGGACCAAGAGGAAGAAAACCTCTATAAAAATCACCCCGAATCCCAAGCGGCGACGCAGCGTGAAGGGATGCATGGCTGATGGGAAGTTCGGTCAATCTGTGTCAACTTAAACATGAATACGTACGGAAAGAATAGATTACCCCAGGCGGGTACCGACGCTATCAGCGAAGGAGAATCCCGCAGTGTTACGGCACTCAGCCCCACCGAATCTGGGGGGGGCAACGCACGTATTTGTGTTCCCGGTGTAACCGGAGAGCGGCCCGAGAAGGGCGGAGAAGACGAGAGGCCCGAGATGGGCGGAGAAGACGTTCGGCCCGAGAAGGGCGGAGAAGACGCTCGGCCCGACAAGGGCGGTTATTTTAGTTGTGTTGGAGCAGATGGCTCCGATTCGGACGCTGGGAGATCCAGATCAGCTCACGACTCGGACTCCTCTCACAGCAGCCGATTTTGGCGGCGCTGGCAGCGCGGGGGGGATGACGCCGAAATGGACGCCGATAACGACGACGTCCCTCCTAAAAAGGTTTCCAAGGCGCGTCGAGGCCGTGGCCGACCACCGACGACCGGTCAGTACGTGGGCCTCGCGAAGGCAAAGGAGGAGTACCTCAAGCAGTGCCAGAAGGAGCTGGAGCTTGAGGCGGAGAGCGAGGCAGTGGCAATCACGCGCCAAGTCAGGGCGACGCGTGCGGCCGCGTATACAATGGACGAAACAGCAGCCTCGGACGAGTCCTCGACGCGGGACCTCCACAAGAAGGCCCAGGAATGCGTAGAAGCCATTTTGAAGCTAACAAAAGCCTCAAAAAATCTGAAGGGAACGTTCAAAAAGGCGTATAATGAATCCGCGGAGACATTAGGCGAGGTGCTCGGTGTCTTATATCAACGGACAACCACCGATGATATAAGACATCTCCAGGAGGCCAATGACCGCCTAAAGGCCGAAAACACCCAGCTCCGTTCGGAGATGTCGGAGCTGCGGCAGGGCATGGCAGACCTTAGGCGCGAGCTGTGCTCGACGTCCGCTCCAGCCCCTCCTTCCTCTACGCGAGAGGGCGGGGACGACGCGCTCGCTCAAAGGATTATGGCCGGGGTGGACGACATACTGGACAAACGTTTCCGAGAATTGGAGGCATCCGGCAGGCTCCTGCCCGATGATTGTATGCGACAAAGGCAGTCTCGAGTGTCTGTCGAAGGGACGGAGGCACCAGTATCCCAGGCGACGGAGCCCCGGGTCACAACACTGACCCCGCCTGCGAATCCGGCCCCAAAGGATGGAAAAACTTCCAAGGGCAAAAAGAAAAAGAAAAAGAAGACGCAACAGGTCGCACAAGTTGCTGCGCCTCCCGAACCTCGCCCTCTACCGCCTGCTCCGGCCGCTTTGTCGGAGGGCTGGAACGTGGTGGCGAGGAAGGGGAAGAAGAAGGCTGAAAAGAAGGACCAGGCCCAAGGAAAACGGCAGCCGGCCAAAAAGAGCAAAACCCCGAAGTTGCGACTGCCCAAATCAGCGGCGGTGCAACTATCGCTGCTGCCGGACAGCCAAAAGTCGTACGCCGAGGTCTTGAGGGCCATTAAGGCCGACGGCGTTATCACAGAGATGGGCGTTGAGACCCGCTTTAAGGTCTCCCAAACAGGGGCGCGCATATTGGAGCTGCCCGGCGCTGGCAACGACGACAAGGCGGAGTCACTGGCCCGTCGAATCAGAGAGGTGGTCGGTGATGGAGTGACAGTCACCAGGCCGGTGAAGTGTGCCGACCTGCGGATTGCCGGGCTGGACGACTCCGTCACGCCTGTAGAGCTGGCTGGCGTAATCGCTAAGGCGGGGGGATGCGCCGTGGATGCTGTCAAAGTTGGCGACATACGCCAAAATTACACTGGCACCGGCACGGCTTGGGTCCGCTGCCCCGTCGAGGCAGCCAAGAAGGTGGTCGATGGTCGCCGCCTTCTCGTGGGTTTCGTGTCGGCTCAGGTCACGCTTCTGAAGCAGCGACCGAGGCAGTGTTATCGCTGCCACGAAGTTGGCCACGTGGCAGTGAAATGCGACAGGGGCGTGGACCGCAGCGGACAGTGCTACCGCTGCGGTAAAGAGGGACACACACGCCGGCAATGCACGGCCGAGGCTAACTGCCCAGTGTGCGAGGCTGCCAACCTGCCAGCGAGGCACAACGTCATCGCGTGCCCCCGGAAAAAGTCAGGCGCAAAAGGGAAAAAGATGGTGACACCTGGGCCAGAGCCCCGTGCACCGCCGGCCAACAGAGACGGGATGGAATCGGAGTCTATGCAAACTTAGTAATGGACACTAAGATACTGCAAGCCAACCTGAACCACTGTGCCAGGGCTCAAGATCTCCTCGTCCAGAGCCTGGTGCAGTGGTCCGCGCAGGTAGCGGTGGTGGCTGAGCCCTACTCGGTCCCGCCGAGAAATAATTGGATCGGCGATCGCGATGGGGTGGTGGCCATCGTGACCCAGGTCGCCGCGGGCGCCCCGCCCTTTACGAATATTGTGAAGGGCTCGGGTTGCGTCGCTGCAATGCTGGGGCAGATGGCCGTCGTCGGGGTATATTTCTCCCCGAACAAAACGGTCGCCGAGTTCGAGGCGTTCCTCGACGGGACCGAGTCAATCTTGCGGAGGTTCCATCCGGCAGAGGTGCTCGTACTCGGGGACCTCAATGCCAAGTCTAGGTTGTGGGGGTGTCCAGCGACGGATGCGCGGGGGGCGATCCTCGAGGAGTGGGTGGCTGCCACCAATTTGACTGTCCTCAATCGCGGGACGGCTAACACGTGCGTGCGCAGGTTGGGCGGCTCGATCGTGGACGTATCGTTTGCGAGCCCCGGCCTTGCGCGCCGCGTTCGGGACTGGCGAGTGTTGGACGACGTGGAGACTCTCTCGGATCACCGCTACATCCGCTTCGAGATCTCCGCTCGTTCGGCGGTGCCGCCAAGCTCCGGCCGTGCCTCGGCAGGGGAGGGTCCTCGATGGCAGCTGAAGCGTCTCGACCGGGAGCGACTCGAAGAAGCGGCGATAGTGGCGTCGTGTCAGCCACGCGTTGACGGTTCACCGGACAGGGTGGCAGACTGGCTGGTGACCAGGATGACTGACATCTGCGACGCGGCCATGCCGCGGTCGGGGGGTCGCCCTCGGCGGGCTCAGGTGTACTGGTGGTCGGAGGCGATAGCGCAGCTGCGCAGGGAGTGCGTGGCTGCTAGACGCCAGTACACACGCTGCAGGAGGCGCATATTTCGATCGCCCCTTAGCTCGCAGGACAGGACACGGCACGAGGAGGAGGGCGAGCGGCTGTACGCCCTTTACACGGCAGCCAAAGCCAGCCTCCGTCGTGCCATTGGCGAGTCGCAGGCCGCGGCCAGGGAGGAAATGTTGGACGGACTGAATAGCGACCCCTGGGGAATGCCCTACAAGCGGGTACGCAACAAGCTCCGTCCCTGGGCTCCTCCACTCACGGAGACCCTGGACGCCGAAGTGGTCCGTGAGGTGGTCGCGACCCTGTTCCCGACGGCGCCGTCCGAGCACCAGTCACCGTCGATGGCACCGCAGGATGACGGAGAAGACGTCGGAGAGGAGGCACCGGAGGTCGGCGAGTCCGAACTCGAGGAGGCAGTCGCGCGGCTTCGCAAGAAGAACGTCGCTCCAGGCCCGGACGGCATTCCGGGTAGGGCGTGGGTGCTGGTACACCAACACCTGGCACCACGGATTCGAGGGCTATTCTCTGCCTGTCTGGCTCAAGCCATAATTCCACAGCGGTGGAAGACAGGCAGGCTAGTCCTCATCGGGAAAGAAGGCCGGCCGGCGGAGTCGCCGTCGGCGTACCGCCCCATCGTCCTCCTGGACGAGCTCGCAAAGCTCTTCGAGCGTGTTGTAGCCGCGCGTTTGGTGGCGCACCTCGGGCGTGGGGGACCCGACCTCTCGGACGTGCAGTTCGGCTTCCGCAGTGGTCGCTCCACTGTGGATGCCATCCTGTGCGTCCGGGCCCAGGTGCAGGAAGCGGTGGCCCAGGGCAACGTCGTCGTGGCGGTGTCTCTCGACATCGCCAACGCTTTCAACACGTTGCCTTGGAGCTGTATTAGGGAGGCGCTCCGCTACCACGGGGTGCCAACCTACCTTCGTCGTGTGGTCGGTGCCTACCTCTCCGATAGGTGGGTGGTCTTCCCCGGAAGGACCGGGATGATAAGGAAGGAAGTCGTATGCGGTGTTCCGCAGGGGTCGGTGCTCGGTCCACTCCTGTGGAACATCGGGTACGACTGGGTGTTGCGTGGCTCGCTGCTGCGCGGCGTCAGCGTCGTCTGTTACGCCGACGACACGCTGGTGCTTTCCCGCCGACCAACGTATCGGGAGGCGGTGGTGCTGGCGACCGCTGGCGTCGCGCAAGTCGTGGCGCGAATCCGGCGCCTCGGCCTCACCGTCGCGCTGGACAAGGCGAAGGGTGTAGCCTTTCACGGCCCGAGGAGGGCGCCTCCCCACGACGCCCATCTGATCGTGGGAGGCACTCGCATCGGCCTGTCGGGCACGATGACGTACCTGGGTCTCGTGCTCGACGGCCGGTGGAAGTTTCGGGCACACTTCGCGCGGCTGGTCCCGCGCTTGCTGAAGGTGGGAGCCTCGCTCTCGTGGCTTTTGCCGAACATCGGTGGACCCGGGGTGAGCTGCCGCCGGCTCTACACCGGCGTAGTGAGAGCGATGGCGATGTACGGTGCTCCCGTCTGGTCTGGCGCCCTGGACCGCGAAAACATCGCCCTGCTGCGGCGCGCGCAGAGGGTGATGGCGATCAGGGTCGTGCGGGGGTACCGTACCATCTCGGGTGAGGCAGCGTGCGTGCTGGCTGGAGTCCTGCCCTGGGACCTGGACGCGGCCTCTCTGGCGTCGGCTTACCGCCGGCGTCGGAGTTTGGCGTCCGGGACCCTCAGTCCGGCATCACGTCTGGAATACCACCTTAGGCGAGAGCGGGATGCCGCGATCGCGGAATGGGAAAGGTGGCTCGAGAGTCCGAGTGCGGGGCACCGGACGATTGAGGCGGTCCGGCCGGTCCTCCGGCAGTGGCTGGACAGACGACATGGCGTCCTAACCTTCCGCGCCACGCAGGTCCTCTCGGGGCACGGTTGCTTCGGGGGGTACCTGTGTCGGGTCGCCGGGAGGGAGCCCTCTCCCGTTTGTCACCACTGCCGGAACTGTCCTGACGAGTCGGCGCAACACGCGCTTGAAGAGTGTCCGGCTTGGGTGGAGGAGCGCGGAGCGCTCCAAGCTGTAGTAGGACCGGACCTCTCGCTGCCGGCCGTGATATCAGCCATGGCCGGCAGCGAGAGGTGCTGGGACGCCGTCCTCGCCTTTTGCGAGCGGGTGATGGTGCAGAAGGAGGCAGCGGAGCGGGTGAGGGAGGACACTACCGACCTTCCCCTCCGCCGCAAAAGGACCGGGCGTCGGAGGCTGGCGCACAATCGCCGCCTTCCTCCGTAAAATGCCACGCAGAGGGCGGTCGACAGGAGGAAGTCGGCCGTCCACTAAATCTGCCGGGAAGGCGCGCGCGGTGTCCGCCGCGCGCTGTCCCCTAAAGGAAAGGGCCTGACGAGGCACGCCGCCGGGGTTTGCAGACGAATTTGGACTCCTGCGACCCCGGCACGGGCGACGAAGGTGGACACCGCTGGTTTTTAGTGGGTAGTCCGGCATTTCACTACCGCCGGGAGTCCCACACTCCCGCTGCCGAGTTTCGGCGGCGGGGTCAGTGCGTAAATGCATTTTCCAGCGTAAAAAAAAAAAAAAAAAAAAAAAAAAAAAAAAAAAAAAAAAAAAAAAAAAAAAAAAAAAAGGTTAGGTTAGGTTAGGTTAGGTTAGGTTAGGTTAGGTTAGGTTAGGTTCCCAGACCCCCTTGGTGCATGTCGGTCACCTCCTCGTGGTGCACCCTGGGCAACGGGACGGGCAGCAGTATCGCAGTCGCGGTACTGCTGCTCGTCGCGGCTAACGACTGACTCGCGGGGTGCGCTCTGGGTATTGGACCTTGAGCGCACTGGAGTGCCGGGGCCTTTGGGTCGCGCTCCGGGAGGCGCGAAAGCGCATGGGGTGTCGGGGCCTTTGGGTCACGCCCCGGAGGGGGAGGCGCGAAAGCGCGTTGGAGTGCCGGGGCCGTTGGGTCGCGCTCCATGGGTGTGCGGGCCTCTGGCCGGGGGCGGGGTTTCAACCGTCCTTCGGCTTGGAGGTCGTGCAGGGTGGCACGTAAGGTGCAGACGGTGGGGGAGTGGCGCTGAGACGGCGCGGAGTTGTGGGGGCTGGTCTACCACTTGCATGGTGCAGGCGAGTGATAGGGGTTTGGGCACCACCCCTGTGGACCAAAACCTGCATAGGTGAGTGCGCTCCGGGTATTGGACCTGTGAGTGCACTGGAGTGCCGGGGCCTTTGGGTCGCGCTCCGGGAGGCGCGAAAGCGCATGGGGTGCCGGGGCCTTTGGGTCGCGCCCCGGGGAGAGGCGCGAAAGCGCGTTGGAGTGCCGGGGCCGTTGGGTCGCGCTCCATGGGTGTGCGGGCCTCTGAGCCAGCCCTGAACTGCCGGGGGCGGGTCTTCAAGCCTGTCTCTTGGCGCGGAGGGGTCGGTTTAGCGGTTCGAGAGAGGTAAGGCTGCGCTCCGGGTACTTCTCTGTTATTATCAGAGTGGACCTGTGAGCGCCCTGGGGGGAGAGGGCGGGTGGGCTTGCTCGCCCGCCTCCTGGCGCGAAAGCGCATGGCAACTGGGTTGCGCTGTGCGCCCTGCAAATTGCGGGGCTGCTAGGTGTGGCTCAGTGGCGGAGGACGGGCTGGACCTCACGGTCGCCCGGACTCAGGTGGTGGGGCAGTTCCCGGACCTCGTCTCCTTCTGTCCAGCTGGAGGATTGACTTGGGAAGGTCGAGCGTCCCTTCCGACGGGGCCGAAAGGCCATCACCGGGAGCGTCATGGTAGACTGCGTAAGCGTTCCTGTGGCGTTCCCCAAAAGGTGCCGGCGGATAAAAGATGCGGGTTTTTAGTGGGTAGTCCGGCATCCGGGAGCCGGGAGCCCCACACTCCCGCTGCCCACGGGCGGCGGGGTCAGTGCGTAAATTGCATTTTCCCCATCTTTAAAAAAAAAAAAAAAAAAAAAAAAAGGTTCCCAGACCCCCTTGCTGGGTGCTAGGGGAGGAGTTGCTGGTCTCCTACTGGGCGCGTCCCCGGGTGGCGGATAGGGGAACGTCACTTGCTCTGTTGCGGGTGGCAGGGGTCTTCGGACCCCCGCGGACCAAACCAGCAGGTGTGGGCGCACCTTGAGCGGCTTGTCAGCCGCACGGCCTAGGGGAGTAAACCCCGATTAAAAATCTAAAGCTGTGATACAGCCGAAACCATGGAATCGCTGACAAATATTTTATTACCCCAGGAGGGTACCGACGCTTCCAGCGTCGGAGAGTCCCTCCGCGTTCCGGCGCGCTGCCCCACCGAATCTGGGGGGGGCAATCAACGATCCTGTGGCTCGCCCGCAAAGGGTGTAGATATGGTGCCCGCGAAGGGCGGAGAAACGACCACGGCTACGAACTCGGACTCCGATTACAGCTTTCGGAGCGTTGGCTCAAACGGGCCGGCGCGCTCGGGGGCTGGTCTTCCCTCGCGGGACAGCAAGGGAAGATTCTTACGAAAGGACAAAGGCCCTTCTCAGGGCCAAAGCGACGGGAACCGCTTCGCAGCGCTGCCTGTGGACGACGAAGCGACGACCCCTGAAGTCGGCTTGCTGTCCTCGGATGGCAAGAAGAAGAAGAAGAAGAACAAGCGTCCTACGCCCTCGTCCTTCGCGTCTGGGCGCATCTACTCAGACGCGGAGAGCGAGGGTTTAGCGCTAACCAAAATAACCACAGCGCGAAGAGGGAAGTCTAGAGGAACCACGGCGGGCCCGTCCCGCGACAAGTTCCTCAAGCCTGCGCCCGTACAGCCTACCCGGACTGATATGTCAACGGACAACGAGTCCGATTTTGGCTCGTTGATTGACGAGGACATGTGCGCGCTCAACGCGCAAGAACTGAGGGCACGCGGGGGCGAGGGAGTCGCCGACATCCTTGAGGTTGCCCGGAGGTCCGGGAACCTAAAGGGTGGTTTTATAGCTCGCCTTAAAAAGTCGGCGATGTCCCTAAGGGAGGTAGTGGACACGTTGGCGAGCCGAACGGAGAGCAACGAAACACGGCAGCTTAGAGTTGAGTTGAACCGCGTCAAAATGGACAATGAGGCCCTGAGGGTTGAAGTGAAGTCGTTGCGGCGCGGCTTCAACGAGGCTAAGGCGGAGGCAGCTGCGGCCACCGTTGCCGCCGCCAATGCCACTGCCTCGGTCGCCGGTCCACTCTCGACACTTTCGGGGGTGGACATAGTCGAGCAACTCAGGCCCTTATTGACCAGCCTAATTGACACTCGCATGGCAGAACTTGAAAAAAAGCTGTTGCAGGCCCCGTCGGCTCGCCAGCGAATGAGGGAGGGCTCGGTGTCCACCGCGCCGCCACCTGCTTCTAAACACTCCGAGACGGCAGGCCCGTCTACAACCGCCCGGGAGGAGACCTGGGCGACCGTGGTGAAGAAGGGGAAGGGCAAGGGGAAGGGCAAGGGGAAGAGCAAGGGGAAGGGGAAGTCCTCCACCCCCGACTCTACACCTGCACCCGCGGTTAAGCCTTCAGTGACCGCGGGCCCGACGGCCAATTCAACTAAAAAGCCGACCGCCAAAGAGGCCGGGAAGCAAACTGCGAAGCCTTCAGAAAAGCGGAAGGTGAAGGCTCCCAGGACCGCGGCAGTTATCCTGTCGCTGCAGCCGGAGGCCGCGGAAAAGGGGCAGACGTATTCTTCCGTCCTTCAAACGGCCAGGGAGAAAATTAATATCGAGGAGCTGGGAATCGACCGGATCCGCTTCCGCCAAACGGCGACGGGAGCGAGGATGTGGGAGATCCCTGGCTCCGATAGGGTCGCGAAGGCGGACAGGCTGGCGGAGTCGCTTCGCGGAGCCCTGTCTGGGGTGGCGAGCATCGTCAGGCCCGTGAAAACCGCGGACGTGCGGATTTCGGGCCTGGACGAGACGGCCACCACGGAGGGAGTGGCAGCGGCGGTCGCCAAGGCAGCGGGATGCGACGTCGCCCTTGTGAGGGCTGGGGGAATCCGCTCCGGCTTCGCAGGTACGGGGTCCGTCCTGGTCTCCTGCCCACTTTCGGCAGCGAAAGTGCTGACCGAGAAGGGCAGGATATTAATCGGGTGGAGCTCGGCGCGCGTGGTGGCCCTGGAGGCGAGGCCCATGCGCTGCTACCGGTGCATGGGGCTGGGCCACACGCGCCCTCAGTGCCCGGCGTCCGTAGACAGGGGGGAGCTCTGCTTCCGTTGTGGACGCGCGGGCCACAAGGCGGCCGCCTGCGAAGAGGCCACTCCGCGTTGTGCGGTATGCGCGGAGAGCGGCAAGCCCTCCGGCCACACGATGGGAGGCCGCAGATGCAAGCCTGCGATGCAGAAAGGAAAAATTGCTGGGACCCGGGCCACCCCAGCGGTTTCAAGTAAAACTGCAGAAGTCGTCCCCTTGCCGGCGGACGTGGAGGTTGTGATGTCCGATTAACATGAACGTAGGACATCACAACTTCCTTCAGGCGAACCTCAACCACTGCGCCCGAGCCCAAGACCTGCTCATGCAGTCGCTGGCGCAGTGGCGCATCGATGTGGCGGTGGCGGCGGAGCCGTATTACGTTCCCAGCTCACACCCTTGTTGGGCTGCGGACCTTGATGGCTCCGTTGCCATCGTGGTTCGATCCGGAGGCGGCAGCCCCCCCCTCTCAGTCGAAGAGAAGGGGCCCGGGTATGTGGTAGCCAAGTGGGAAGAGTATGCGGTGGTTGGCGCATACTTCTCCCCCAACAAAACTGTAGCGGAGCTTGAGGTCTTCGTAGACCTCCTGGCCGCTGCGTTTGGAAGACAGGCGCCACGTCAGGTCGTCCTCCTCGGCGATCTGAACGCGAAAGCTCGGGACTGGGGCAACCCCTCCACTGACTCTCGTGGGGAAGTAGTCAGGGAGTGGGCGGTTACCGCGGGACTGACCCTCCTCAACACGGGGTCGGCTCACACGTGCGTACGACATAACGGGGGGTCCGTGGTGGACGTATCGTTCGCCTCCCCGTCCGTCGCCGCACGTGTGCGAGCTTGGAGGGTGCTGTCGGAGGTCGAGACTCTCTCGGACCACAAGTACGTGAGGTTCGAGGTTTCCACCTCCCACAGCCGAGGTGCGCCTCGGCACGCCGCCTTGCAATTTCCGCGCTGGGCCGTCAGCCGACTCGATGCGGATATGGCGAAGGAGGCGGCGATTGTCCAGTCGTGGTTCGCCGCTCCTACGCACCCGGAGGTGTACATTGCGGCGGACGACTTCCGCGACGCAGTGACGGCCGTGTGCGACGCGGCTATGCCGCGGTCCCGACACCGCCTCGAACGCCGTGGGGTCTATTGGTGGAGCTCGGAGATTGCGGATCTCCGAGCCGCCTGTATAAGGGCTCGGCGGCCCTACGGACGCTGTAGGAGGCGACGCCACGGCCGGACAGACGAGCAGATGCCGGCCGTGGAGTTGGAGGTCGAGCGCCGGCTGTACGAGGCATACCGTGCCGCCAAGCGCGAACTACAGCTGGCTATCGTCAGGGCCAAGTCGCAGGCCTACGGCGAAGCCCTGGCGAGCCTCGACAGGGATCCGTGGGGGCGTCCGTACAAGGCTGCCCGGAAAAACTTCCGGCACCAGACGCCCCCGGTCGCCGAGTCGTTAGACGCCGCGGTCCTGGACAGGGTGCTGGATGGGCTCTTCCCCGCAAGAGACCCCAACCACACCCCTCCGTCGATGATCACTTCCCCTCTCGTCGAAGAGCTAGACGAGGCCTCCATCCCGCCTGTGTCGGAGGCGGAAATAGAGGTCGCGGTCCGCCGCCTGCGTGGAAAGAGCACGGCGCCCGGCCCGGATGGTATCCCGGGCCGGGTGCTGGGAATCGCCCTCCAGGAGATGGGTGACCGGCTTCGGGAGTTGTTCAGCGCTTGCCTCGCGTCTGGACGATTCCCGAAGCCGTGGAAGGAAGGGCGACTGTGCCTGTTGCGGAAGGAGGGGCGACCCGTCGACTCGCCCTCCGCATACAGGCCCATCGTCCTGCTGGATGACACGGGTAAACTCCTGGAGAGTGTCGTGGCTTCCCGTGTCATTCGGCACCTGGAGGGAACTGGGCCCGGCCTGTCCGAGGCCCAGTACGGGTTCAGAGTGGGGCGATCCACATTAGATGCCCTGCTCTGGCTTAAAAGTTGGACGCAGGCGGCGGTCCGCGAGGGGGAAAAGGCGTTGGCTGTCTCACTGGACATCGCCAACGCCTTCAACAGCCTCCCGCACGCAACAATACAGGAGGCGCTTCGCCACCACCGTGTGCCCCTGTATCTGCGGAGGCTGTTGGGCGACTACCTCCAGGGTCGCGAGGTCCTGGTGGCGGGGCGCGACGGTCTGAGGCGACGTCGCGTCTCGTGCGGAGTTCCGCAGGGGTCAGTGCTTGGACCGCTCCTGTGGAACATCGGCTACGACTGGGTGCTTCGGGGCACGCTGCCCGCAAGTGTGCGGGTCTCGTGTTACGCCGACGACACCCTAGTCGTGGCCAAAGGAAGGGACCTTGCAGAGGTGATGCGGTCGGCCACGGCCGGCGCAACTCTCGTGGTCGGCCGTATACGGGCCCTGGGGCTGGAAGTCGCCCTGACGAAGACCGAGGCCCTACTGTTCCATGGACCTCGGGGGGGACCCCCTCCAGGTACGCGGGTAACTCTGGACGGGGTCCCGGTCCGTGTGGGGACCCAGATGAGGTACCTGGGCCTCACCCTGGACGGGAGGTGGGCTTTCGGGGCTCACTTTGCCCAGCTGGCCCCGAGAGTCGTCAGAGCTGCCGCCTCACTCGGAAGGCTGCTGCCGAACGTGGGTGGTCCAAACGCCAACTGGCGTCGGTTGTACTCTGGGGTCATCCGGAGTATGGCCATGTACGGGGCGCCCGTCTGGGCGGACGCCCTCGGTCGCGCCAACAAGACCCTGCTGCGACGTCCGCAGCGGGTCATCGCGACGAGGGCGATACGCGGTTACCGGACGGTGTCCTGGACGGCGGCGTGCGTGCTGGCTGGCGATCCCCCCTGGGAATTACAGGCTGAGATCCTCGCCGAAACGTATCATTTCGTGGCGGCGAGGAGATCCCGGGGGGAGCCCCCGACGTGGGAGGAGGTCGCACGCATGCGGAGGCAGGTGCAGGACACCCTGTTGCGGCGGTGGACGGAGGACCTGGCCCCGCCGGTCCCCGGGCAGTGGACGGTGGACGCGGTCAGGCCGGTCCTTCAGAAGTGGGTGAAGCGGCGGTTCGGCCCGCTGACCTTTCGTTTGGTGCAGGTGCTTTCCGGACACGGATGCTTCGGTAAGTATCTGCACCAAATCGCGAGACGGGAGGCGACTCCAGCCTGCCATGAGTGTGGGGCGCCAGAGGATACGGCGCTCCACACGCTGGAGGTGTGCGCCGCGTGGGAATCACAGCGGCGCGCGCTTTCGGCGGTAATCGGGCTGGATCTCTCGCTGCCGAGCGTCGTAAAAGCCATGCTCGACAGTGAGAGATCGTGGCAGGCGGCGGTATCCTTCTGCGAAGAGGTAATGACGCAGAAGGAGACCGCGGAGCGGGCCAGGGAGAGTGACGCCTCCGCTGACCCGCTCCGGCGCAGACGTACGGGGGCAAGGAGGAGGCGGTTTGCCCACTTCCTCCCCCCCTCGTAATAGTGGGGTCGCCGGCCGATAGTCGGGGGACTTCGGCCGGCCGGACGACGTGACCCCACAGGTCTGCGGGGTGGCCTTGTTGTGAGCGAGGCCACCCCAACTTTGTGCCGGGGCCCGGACGTTCAGACGTCCGGGCCTACCGCCGGGGCGGGGTGGAGACTGCTAACGCGACCCCATCTCGCCCCACTTAGGCGGATGTCTGCTCACACGTGGATGGTTTTTAGTCAGTAGGAGTCTGACATAACCCTTTGGTGCCCCCGCGCCGGAGGGTATCCATGATGGATTTTCCCCACGTTAAAAAAAAAAAAAAAAAAAAAAAAAAAAAGGTTAGGTTAGGTTACGGGATGGAATCGGAGTCTATGCAAATTTAGTAATGGACACTAAGATACTGCAAGCCAACCTGAACCACTGTGCCAGGGCTCAAGATCTCCTCGTCCAGAGCCTGGTGCAGTGGTCCGCGCAGGTGGCGGTGGTGGCCGAGCCCTACTCGGTCCCGCCGAGAAATAATTGGATCGGCGATCGCGATGGGGTGGTGGCCATCGTGACCCAGGTCGCCGCGGGCGCCCCGCCCTTTACGAATATTGTGAAGGGCTCGGGTTGCGTCGCTGCAATGCTGGGCCAGATGGCCGTCGTCGGGGTATATTTCTCCCCGAACAAAACGGTCGCCGAGTTCGAGGCGTTCCTCGACGGGACCGAGTCAATCTTGCGGAGGTTCCATCCGGCGGAGGTGCTCGTACTCGGGGACCTCAACGCCAAGTCTAGGTTGTGGGGGTGTCCAGCGACGGATGCGCGGGGGGCGATCCTCGAGGAGTGGGTGGCTGCCACCAATTTGACTGTCCTCAATCGCGGGACGGCTAACACGTGCGTGCGCAGGTCGGGCGGCTCGATCGTGGACGTATCGTTTGCGAGCCCCGGCCTTGCGCGCCGCGTTCGGGACTGGCGAGTGTTGGACGACGTGGAGACTCTCTCGGATCACCGCTACATCCGCTTCGAGATCTCCGCTCGTTCGGCGGTGCCGCCAAGCTCCAGCCGTGCCTCGGCAGGGGAGGGTCCTCGATGGCAGCTGAAGCGTCTCGACCGGGAGCGACTCGAAGAAGCGGCGATAGTGGCGTCGTGTCAGCCACGCGTTGACGGTTCACCGGACAGGGTGGCAGACTGGCTGGTGACCAGGATGACTGACATCTGCGACGCGGCCATGCCGCGGTCGGGGGGTCGCCCTCGGCGGGCTCAGGTGTACTGGTGGTCGGAGGCGATAGCGCAGCTGCGCAGGGAGTGCGTGGCTGCTAGACGCCAGTACACACGCTGCAGGAGGCGCATATTTCAATCGCCCCTTAGCTCGCAGGACCGGACACGGCACGAGGAGGAGGGCGAGCGGCTGTACGCCCTTTACACGGCAGCCAAAGCCAGCCTCCGTCGTGCCATTGGCGAGTCGCAGGCCGCGGCCAGGGAGGAAATGTTGGACGGACTGAATAGCGACCCCTGGGGAATGCCCTACAAGCGGGTACGCAACAAGCTCCGTCCCTGGGCTCCTCCACTCACGGAGACCCTGGACGCCGAAGTGGTCCGTGAGGTGGTCGCGACCCTGTTCCCGACGGCGCCGTCCGAGCACCAGTCACCGTCGATGGCACCGCAGGATGACGGAGAAGACGTCGGAGAGGAGGCACCGGAGGTCGGCGAGTCCGAACTCGAGGAGGCAGTCGCGCGGCTTCGCAAGAAGAACGTCGCTCCAGGCCCGGACGGCATTCCGGGGAGGGCGTGGGTGCTGGTGCACCAACACCTGGCACCACGGATTCGAGGGCTATTCTCTGCCTGTCTGGCTCAAGCCATAATTCCACAGCGGTGGAAGACAGGCAGGCTAGTCCTCATCGGGAAAGAAGGCCGGCCGGCTGAGTCGCCGTCGGCGTACCGCCCCATCGTCCTCCTGGACGAGCTCGCAAAGCTCTTCGAGCGTGTTGTAGCCGCGCGCTTGGTGGCGCACCTCGGGCGTGGGGGACCCGACCTCTCGGACGTGCAGTTTGGCTTCCGCAGTGGTCGCTCCACTGTGGATGCCATCCTGTGCGTCCGGGCCCAGGTACAGGAAGCGGTGGCCCAGGGCAACGTCGTCGTGGCGGTGTCTCTCGACATCGCCAACGCTTTCAACACGTTGCCTTGGAGCTGTATTAGGGAGGCGCTCCGCTACCACGGGGTGCCAACCTACCTTCGTCGTGTGGTCGGTGCCTACCTCTCCGATAGGTGGGTGGTCTTCCCCGGAAGGACCGGGATGATAAGGAAGGAAGTCGTATGCGGTGTTCCGCAGGGGTCGGTGCTCGGTCCACTCCTGTGGAACATCGGGTACGACTGGGTGTTGCGTGGCTCGCTGCTGCGCGGCGTCAGCGTCGTCTGTTACGCCGACGACACGCTGGTGCTTTCCCGCCGACCAACGTATCGGGAGGCGGTGGTGCTGGCGACCGCTGGCGTCGCGCAAGTCGTGGCGCGAATCCGGCGCCTCGGCCTCACCGTCGCGCTGGACAAGGCGAAGGGTGTAGCCTTTCACGGCCCGAGGAGGGCGCCTCCCCACGACGCCCATCTGATCGTGGGAGGCACTCGCATCGGCCTGTCGGGCACGATGACGTACCTGGGTCTCGTGCTCGACGGCCGTTGGAAGTTTCGGGCACACTTCGCGCGGCTGGTCCCGCGCTTGCTGAAGGTGGGAGCCTCGCTCTCGTGGCTTTTGCCGAACATCGGTGGACCCGGGTTGAGCTGCCGCCGGCTCTACACCGGCGTAGTGAGAGCGATGGCGATGTACGGTGCTCCCGTCTGGTCTGGCGCCCTGGACCGCGAAAACATCGCCCTGCTGCGGCGCGCGCAGAGGGTGATGGCGATCAGGGTCGTGCGGGGGTACCATACCATCTCGGGTGAGGCAGCGTGCGTGCTGGCTGGAGTCCTGCCCTGGGACCTGGACGCGGCCTCTCTGGCGTCGGCTTACCGCCGGCGTCGGAGTTTGGCGTCCGGGACCCTCAGTCCGGCATCACGTCTGGAATACCACCTTAGGCGAGAGCGGGATGCCGCGATCGCGGAATGGGAAAGGTGGCTCGAGAGTCCGAGTGCGGGGCACCGGACGATTGAGGCGGTCCGGCCGGTCCTCCGGCAGTGGCTGGACAGACGACATGGCGTCCTAACCTTCCGCGCCACGCAGGTCCTCTCGGGGCACGGTTGCTTCGGGGGGTACCTGTGTCGGGTCGCCGGGAGGGAGCCCTCTCCCGTTTGTCACCACTGCCGGAACTGTCCTGACGAGTCGGCGCAACACGCGCTTGAAGAGTGTCCGGCTTGGGTGGAGGAGCGCGCAGCGCTCCAAGCTGTAGTAGGACCGGACCTCTCTCTGCCGGCCGTGATATCAGCCATGGCCGGCAGCGAGAGGTGCTGGGACGCCGTCCTCGCCTTTTGCGAGCGGGTGATGGCGCAGAAGGAGGCAGCGGAGCGGGTGAGGGAGGACACTACCGACCTCCCCCTCCGCCGCAAAAGGACCGGGCGTCGGAGGCTGGCGCATGATCGCCGCCTTCCTCCGTAAATGCCACGCAGAGGGCGGTCGACAGGAGGAAGTCGGCCGCCCACTAAATCTGCCGGGAAGGCGCGCGCGGTGTCCGCCGCGCGCTGTCCCCTAAAGGAAAGGGCCTGACGAGGCACGCCGCCGGGGTTTGCAGACGAATTTGGACTCCTGCGACCCCGGCACGGGCGACGAAGGTGGACACCGCTGGTTTTTTTTTTTTAGTGGGTAGTCCGGCATTCTACCGCCGGGAGTCCCACACTCCCGCTGCCGAGCTCGGTGGCGGGGTCAGTGTGTAAACGCATTTTCCAGCGTAAAAAAAAAAAAAAAAAAAGGTTAGGTTAGGTTAGGTTAGGTTAGGTTAGGTTAGGTTAGGTTAGGTTAGGTTAGGTTAGGTTAGGTTAGGTTAGGTTAGGTTAGGTTAGGTTAGGTTAGGTTAGGTTAGGTTTTTTTTTTTTTTTTTAAATGAGTTGAATCGCATTGTGATCTTTTTATTTGCATGATGATGTGATGAGAAGACAATTTTTCATGAGTGGGTTTAGGTACGCTCCGGCTAGGGTGTTGTTAGTCTTATTTTTACTAAGTAGCTAGGTTTGTGGAATAAGACGATTAGAAGATAATTGTAACGTTGGTGGTCCCAGTTGGAGTCTTAAAAATGATGTGGTGACTGTCTATGGGAAGGGGCTGGCCTGCGATTTGATACAGTTGGCCCTTTCCACATAGTCAAGGCAGCACAGGTGATGAAAATTGATGGTAATGAAGATGAATATGAATGATGAGGGTGAAGAGCCGTGGAGTAAGCGGGGCCAGCTATTGATTTGTTCTGGCAGCCGCTTACACCTACACACATAAAATAAGAAAAGTATTAATATTAGACAATCATAAGAGAATAGGAAAAGTATTTACATGTAATTATTTTTATAAAATTGTCTTAAGTCTAGGTAAGAACAATAGTGAAATCATGAGTATTGTAAGTTAACAATCATAAGAAAAGTATTAATAATGCCTATTTTTTTTTTTTTTTTTTTTTTTTTTTTTTTTTTTTTTTTTTTTTTTTTTTTTTTTTTTTTTTTTAATTTTATTTTTTTTTTTTTTTTTTTTTTTTTTTTTTAATTTTTTTTTTCATTAACGTATATATGTATATATATATTTTTTTTTTTTTATATGTATATAAATATATTTTTTTTTTTTTTTTTTTTTTTTTTTTTTTTTTTTTTTTTTTTTTTTTTTTTCCTTAAGTCTAGATGAGAACAATAGTTGAGGCGTAAGTTAAATAATAAATTTAAATAATAATCAGAGAATATACACAAAGGGTACAATATAGTAAAGGTACAGTATATACATCGGGGCCTCAATGGCTGGCATTATACTCCTTAAGTACCTTCAGGATGGAGTCCGACAGGCGAAAGTAGGAGGTGACGCATGACCTGTGTGGTATGAGGTCTATCAGGGTATATGGAGACACTCCGGTGTGTCTGCATAGTTGCTCGTGTTTAAACCTAAAGGCGGAGAACTCAGGGCATCTCTGAAGAAGATGCTGGAGGCTCTGGGGTGTTGACCTGTCGCAGGGGCAAAAGTCGTCCTCGGCAAGTTTGAACTTGAGTAAGTAGGTTTTGTTGAATGCGTGTCCGGTGAGCGTTTGCGTGAGGGTGAATGTGATGTGTACTGTTTGAAACAGTGAGTGAATGTTGTCTAGTGTTGGGAGAAGGTTACGTGTGTGTTGGCCCTGTTGCGCATTCTCGTACCTTTCCCGCCATTGGGTGAGACTGCGTTTTCTGGTATCAAATTTAACAAAGCTGATAGGGAAGTGAGCGTAGTCGAAAGCTCTGCGCATCACAGCGGCTTGCTTGGCCGCTTCGTCTGCAAGTTCGTTACCGGCTATACCTGCATGGCTTTTAACCCAAGCAAAGTCGATATAGCCGGTGGGTGAGTGTTCGTGTAGTGTGCTGTGAATGTTTGAGACCAAGGGGTGTGTGTTACTGCGATTCTGGGAGGCTTGAATGGCAGCTCTAGAGTCCGAAAGGATAAGTGTATGTTTGTATTTGTGGGTGGAGGCCCATCTGGAGGCCTGGAGGATCGCGAAGAGCTCAGCCTGGAACACTGAGCAGCTTCGGTGGAGACTTTTTGACGACTGGTGGTCCCGCTCCGTCGTAACAGGCGAAGGCAGCGCCCACCGAGTCATCGTCAAGTTTACTTCCATCAGTAAAGATGGTAGGGATGGGGCTGGGAAGAGAAGAGAGGTGTTCAGACAGTTCGGTGCCGGAGTAGAAGTATTGGGGAGAGAATGTAATCCTTTGGGCGGGATGGAGGAGACGGTGAGGTGGGGTGTGTTTTTCAAGAGTGATGTCGCTAGGAAGAGATTGACAGATTCCTGTAAGTCGGGCAAGTTCTATTTCTCTGACCTCCTTCATCTTGAGGTCTAGGGGGGTAAGCCGCGCCAGAGCCAATGCAGCGACAGTAGACACCGTACGAAAGCCTTTAATGACTTTGAGTGCAAAGCGCCGCTGCATGCTCAGGAGCAGCCTGGAGACGTATTTCTTCCCAGCGACATGCCCCCAGACACCAGCAGCGTAGGTGACTATGGGCTGGATTACCTGGAGGTAAATGGTGCGGACGTTCTCCGGATGGGCCCCCCATGTGGGTTTACAGTATAAGGTCAGTTTGTGAAAAAGAGCAGTGGCTTTTTTAATTGTGTGGATGATGTGTTTGTGAAAGCGTAATTTGCTATCCAAGATGACACCAAGGAGCTTGATGTCATCTTGGAAGTGTAGTGTGTGAGAGTTAATGTTGATGTGCGCGTGTTTCGCCTTATCGCTAAAAGCGATGGCCTGTGTTTTATTGGGGCTAAATGTGAGTTTGACTCCCTGTCCCCAGCTCACGATATCGTGTAATGCCTGATTGGTAGTAGCCTGCAAGCCAGCCAGATCCTTGGCGGCCACAATGAGCAGAACGTCGTCAGCGAACGCCTGTACTCGACACCCAGCGGGTAGTTCAAGTTCCAGGAGCTCATCAAGGATGACGCTCCACAAAATGGGGCCGCAGGTCGAGCCCTGAATACAGCCCTTGGTCATTTCTTTGGAGACGCGAGCGCCAGCATAGTCTAAGGTAACAGTGCGGTCTGTAATGTAGTTCAGTAAGAGTCCGTAAATGTTGGAAGGACAGCCTATGAGTCGGAGTCGGTTTAGAAGGGATGGCCACCAGGCGTTGTCAAACGCAGCCTTGATGTCCAGGGAAACGGCGAGGGTTAGGAGTTTTTCAGATTTTGTCTTTTGAATGTAGTCAATAGCCGCCTTAAGGGCAGTCGTAGTACTGGTCAGTGGCCTGAATCCGAATTGCCTCTCGCTCAGTTTGTCCGTTTTCATAGCAGCGAAAGTCAGCCGCTGGACAAAGAGCTTTTCGAGGACTTTTCCGAATACAGGCAGGAGTCCAATGGGTCTGTAAGAGTTAAGGTCGGTGTAGTCAGTCTTGCCGGGTTTGGGAATGATTTTTACATAGGCTTCCTTCCACTGTCTTGGGAAGTATTGTAGGGTAAGGCAGCGGTTCATGATGTCTGTAATAAGGCTGGGATAGTGCAAGGTAAATTGTTTACAGATATCAGAGGTGAGATGGTCGAGTCCCGGAGCCTTTTTGGGGCTCATGTTATCGAGGATCTCTAGTATCTCGTGATTAGTGAAGGGGAGGTCGGGTTCGGAGTCGGGGAAGGTGTGAGAGGAAGCTCGTAGCTCATGATGTCGAGGGTCAGTGTCTGGTGTATCATCAGGGTAGAAGTTATTCAGTAAAGCTCTGGCTGTATCTTCTTCGTCAGTGGTGTATCTGTCGTTGATTTTTAGGGTTGAGGGCGGACGTCGTGGGCCCGATTCCTTTAAGAGCCTGTTGGTGAGGGACCATACGTTCTCCTTAGTCTGGAGCTCGCAGAATTCCCTAAACTTGGACGTGGATTCTTTCCTGAGTTCACTGGCGTATGTATCCTTTAGAACCTGCAGCTGGCTGGCAAGAGAGTCGGTAGGCATGCCGTCTCTCTTGGCAGCATGTAGCGCACGGTGTAGACTGATGACCTCCCGTTTCCGGGACTCCAGGGACTCGGACCACCAAGGAGGCTTAGACTTGGAATTGGGAGCCCTGATGGGCATCGACTCCTCGCAGGCGGTGTGAATGACTCTGATGACTTGAGTGATGAGGAGTTCCAGGCCTTCACGACTGAGCGCGTTGACCTGGGTGTCTAGTATAGATGTGTTGGTCATGAGTGTTGCAAGCGTGCTTTTGAATTTAGACCAACGTGCTTTATGACTATTGTATAGGAAGGTGGATGTGTTGTTATGTTGTTTGGTGATGTTGGATGGGTGAGAGTGATTGAGAGTTAGAGTGTATTCTACTGCGTTATGTTGTGATGTCGGGCAGGCGTCAAGGTTCACCTTCCAGTGAGTAATGTTGTTGTGAGTAGGATAGGTTGCTAGTGTTATGTCAATGATAGATGAACGCGTGCGTCCATTCGTGGTGGCTTCGAAGGTGGGAGTAGAGCCGGTGTTACATACGTAAAGGCCATATGCGTGTATCAGCTCCTCTACCCTCTCTCCGCGTGGGTTGGGGCGGTTGCTTCCCCATAAGGGGTTCCAGCCGTTAAGGTCGCCTCCCAGAATGCATTGTGTGTGGGTGTTCTGTTGGAGAAAGTGTTCGGCGAGTGCTAGTGTGTTGTGTTCGTCGGTTCTGGGTTCGATGTAGATTGAAAGTATGTGTAGTTGTGTGTGACCTATCTGTGTCCGAGCCACACATAGGTTAGGAGAAGAGTATTCAGGGATGCCTAGAAGTTTGATGAATGGCTTAGTAATTATGCAGGCCCTGACAGGGGAGCTATTGTCAGGGAACTGATAGACGTTAAGCGCGTATCCGTGTTGGAGCTTGACCTCGTTCCTTTTGCCTATGTACGGCTCAGACACAAGGGCGATGGAGTGTGTGCTATTGATAAAAAAATTTAAAAACTCGTGAAGCGAGTTATTCGATCTATTGAGATTGATTTGGATAAAATTGATTTTACTGTGCAGATCCATAATCGATGTTATTGCTGGTCTTGTTTCGCATCGCCCTTACGATAGGGCACGTGTGAGAGGTGGATGTATGTTGAGTAGGGTGCTTATTGTCGGGAAATCTGGTGTTGTGACGGTCGCAGTTAAAACATTTTGGTGAAGAGCCCTTGGATGTGCAGTCGTGTGCGAGATGCCCCTCCTCCGCGCAGTGTGCGCAGCGTGTGGAGGGATTTTTACAGTTTTTGAGAGTGTGGCCGAACTGCAGGCATTTGCGACATTGGAGGAACGGGGAGTGCTCCTCCACATGAACCCTTTGAATGTCGACGCGAACCCTACCCATGGCGATTAAGGCACGGAAGGCGTCAGGAGTGGTCATTAGAACCGCGTTATAGAGCGCGTCATTGCGGTTGTTCCTTTTAAATTTTAATTCTAAGTGTTTGTTAGTGTTGTTGTGTGCAAACTTACCGAGTTCGGGGTTCTGCATTAGGATGGTGCTCACGAGCTCCTCATCAGCGACATCTTTTGAGATGCCCTTGAGGATCACCATGGGCTTAAGCCTGTTGGCGACCTCCGCCTTAACCTTGGAGTGCGAGTTGGAGTTTATGAGTTCTAGTACGTCGTCTCGCTCCTTTTCAGTGTCGAACTCGACCCTTAACTTATCTTTGACTGGGACCACCCTAGCCGGATTATATTTTCGTGTTTTAAAACATGCAGCTTCTTTGAACGCTGTAACGATTTCTTGTGGGTTGTTGTTGTTGGGTTTGCTCCTGAAGGCCACCACGAGGGCTGGCCTGGTGGTGGGGAGAGTGGCCTCGACGAATCTCGTAGCAGTTGGAGGGTTAGCCGCAGGGCCGGGGGTGCTTTTCGTCTTCTGCTGCTTGGCAGCAATCGTAGCGTACGTCTTGGTGATTTTTTCCGCGGCTAGCTCCGTGTGGTGTTTGTTTTCTTTGGAGATTGAAGTAAATTTTTCGTCAAAATCCTTTCTGACTTTGTCGAATTTGTCATCGAAAATTTTGTTAATCTCCTGTAGTAGTAGGTCGGAGGGGGGGGAGGGTGCTGGCACTTCGATGTGCTTCTGAGCTGTGGTGTTAATATTTTTAGAGAGCTTGGCAATTTCTTCGCCAAGCCCCTTTATATCTTTCTTAAGGACGTCTAGGGAAGAAGCATCAGTGGCAGGTGCTGGAGTGGAGTTGAGAGAACTAGTGAACCTTTTGTGAGCTTCGAGGGCGACGCAGATTTCCGCCGCGGCCCTGATGGCTAAGTCCCGGTTCGGTGCGGTGACGCTCTTAGCTGTCTCGATTGAGAGGCAATTCTTGATGCAGTCGGCGAGGGCAAACACAGTACTCTCAAAAGACGGAGTGTCAGAGATCGCAGTCGCTCGGATAGGTAGAGGCAAGGGCTCTTGCTTGGCTACTTTAGTTTTTGATTTTTGTTTTGGTTTTTCAGTGACAGCACCACTGTCGGGGGGAGAGGGTGAGGTTTCATTTCCAGGGGGGTGGGTGGGCGAGGTCGCCCTGGAGGCGGGTGGGGAGCGAAAGGTGAACATAGTCGAAGTGAACAGGAATTTTTAAGAAAAATAAAAAAAAGCAGATTTTAAAATTTTATAACTTCAACCCCCTGTGAGGCAGGGGGATGAGAGTAGACAACGGGATATGAAACCTAAGGAGCTATTTTAAAATAAGAAAAAATTTCAAAAATTTAAAATTTTTGGTTGTGAGGGGGGAGGTTGGGGTGTGTTAGGGGTAGGCGAGGGGGGTAAATTGGTAAGAATTAAGTAGATGAAAGAATAATAATGCAGAAAGCGAAAACCGCGATGAAATAGGCCAAGTATCTAAAAAGTTATTGAATTTAAAAGAAAAAATGGATATAACTGTTTTCCGCCAACCCCCTGTGAGGCAGGGGGATGAAAAAAATATACAGAGTATAAGTAGCACTAGAAGAAGGATAAAATGTAAAGAAAATTTAGAAAAAATAAAATTTAGGGGGTGGGGTGGGAAAAGGGGTTGTTGGGGGTTGGTTGGGGGTGTACAAAAAATATAATTATGTAGCAAAGGTAAAATAAAAATTTTTGGTGAAAACAGTTTAGAAATCGGTTAAGTGGTTTAGGAGATATGGATTTTCAAAGTTTAAAATTTTCGTTTAATAGACAACTCAAAAATTACGTAACTTGAAAAATCGACTTTTTTCCCCGTGGAAAATCAGGGGAAAAAAGTAGATAATATGATAGAGGAACAGTTAAAATGGATTATGTCAAAAGATGATTTAGAAAGGAGGAAAAATAAAGGAGTTACGAGGAAATGAAAATTGTAAATTAAAAGTAGACTTCTCACAACTTTAGTTGTGCGGTCGTGTTAACCGAGGCAGAACTTGTGAGTAGCCCTGGACGTCTTTGTTTTGGTAGTAAAAATCCAACTGCGGTGTTTTTCTGCAGAGCTTGTTGTGCTAATAAATGGTGGAGAAAACCACGGAGTATGGATTCACTTCTGATTTTTGGTGACGAATACAACTTTATTGAAATTTCTTAAAACTACAAACTACGTTTGTAATTACTAACTTTGTCTTGCGGCCGTGTTATACGAGGATTGGATCGTAGCGGGTTTAGTTTTTATGATAAAATTATAAATGAGGTGTCTTCTGATTCGGAAAAAATCACCGCACAATAGTAAATTAAGAAAAAAGTATGTTGTCACTGTAGATTGTTCACAATTTGGAGACGAAATATGTAGAAACTGCAAGATAAGCTTGTATTCACTGTTATAACTTTATTTTACGGAAAATTTTAATTTTTAATGTTATTTCTTATATAACTAGTCACTACTAATTCAATGATGTTCACAAAAAGTTTGCAGCACTAATAGTTTTGGAGTTACCTCCAACGGTTTTTACTCACAAATTTGTTAAAAAAGGGTAAAAAGTCCACTTCCTCTGGAGCAAAAAATCCAAAACTTTGTGTGGGGCTGGAGGTCACTGAGAGGCACGTTTTAACACAAAAATCACTGGGGGTCGTCGATCTAGTTACGGCGTCGTACGCACTTTTAGTTGAAAATTTAACAAAAATCCCCGCTTCCGCGAGGGAAAACGGGTGTAGGTCACTGATTTATGAACGGATTTTAATAAAAAGTATATCGAATTATAGAGGATGAAATAGCAAACACAATGAAGTAAGAAATTTGAATTTTGGTTGAAAACTGTAGTAACTGCGAATTTTTTAAAAATGCACTGTGCGAAAATCACTATTTTTCTATAGTAAAAAAACTTTAAATTCACTTTAAAAATCGTAGAATTGGCCGAAAATTATTCTAAAACCACCAGCAGAATGCTGGCGGCAGCGCGCAACTTTTGGTATACAATTTAGATTTTTAAGTGTTAAGAAGCCGAAAAATTGGAATTTTTGGTGCGGAGCGACGCGGAAACGATGCGTTCTCTACGAGCGCGAGCGCCAGACTGGTTAGGTTTTTTTTTTTTTTTTTTTTTTTTTTTTTTTTATTTTCTATACCCCCGGATTGTCATAATTCCGGGTCTGTATCTGCTAATTTACTCTTTCATACCAGTTCTCGCTTTCATGCCTCTCGTACTTTCATGCTGCATACTAATGTCTTTCTTTCATCCATCACCATTCGCTGATCAGGGTGGGTTCCCTCTACTTTTTAGGCCTATTTCTTACTGGGCTATTTCTCTTATAACTAAAAACTCGGGGTAAATAAATGAACAATTTCTTTTTTAAACTATTTTGGTTTACAATATTTTTTGTTGACCATTGTTTTTGTCCTGGTAATACTTATTATCACCATTACAAAGTACTTTATATTTGTATAGTTTCTTTCTCTGCAAAACAGGGTCTATGTTTTAATTTAATTTTTAATTAATCTAATTGATATCAATTTTAGAAATTTCTTCTATTGTTTGCTTACTCTAAATCCTATATCTTAACAACTATATAAATTTTCAATGTTTTATATTAGGGGCTAGTTTTCAATATTTGTATACAATACTTAAGTGCTAACGATTTACATTTCTTTTCTAAATTAATATCTTACATCTATTTGGTTTTACAAATGTTTTGTTAACTTATTTTCCATGTTTCAAATAATCTTAATACTAACAATTGACATCTAGTTTGAATCCACATTTTAACCTAACTAACAATGCTATGTTGCTATATACAATTATATAGCCTTAGCATATTTGCCTGCCTTTGGGATGTGGTGCGGTTTATTTTCGTGCCTTTGAAATTCCGGGATCGAAACTCGTCTTAAACGTCCAGACCCTATGTAGTTAAAGTTTCCCCGTTCAAAGAGGTCCTGTGCAGGAGTCGGTAGCCTCGCATTCCCCTCTTGTTCTGCTGGAGTCTTGTCCCGCAACAAACATACAAGTTTCCTCCGAAAACAAGACCCCCGCAGGATGTCTCGCGCTTTTTTAGCCAGGGGATAGAGACTTACTGCTAGCATGCCACTGCGCCGACCCTCGCACCCTCAGGAATACGCGACTGTTGACCGCGCTAGGTCGTCCCACCTCTTCCTAACTGGGCAGTCACTGCTGAAGGCGTTGTGCTTCAGGTCGTCCAGCTTCGCCTTTCGGCAGTTCCTGCATGAGGGCGGGACGCCCGCCGCCCAGTCCACGCACTCCGTCTTCAAGTGCGGGCCACCGCAGTGGCTGCACACGTCGACCGTCTCCGCACAAAATCCTTTACTGTGCCCATAACCCAGGTAACGGGCGCACTGCACCAACGGGGACTGGTCCTCAGCCCGCACCCTGTGGAGGTCAATACGAACATACCCTTGTCGGGTGATCCTGCCCCAGAGGGCGGGCGAGGTCTCCAGGACCACGTGGGCCGCGTGCTGATTTCGAGCCCGTCGCCTATATCGAACCCTAACCCTGGAGGTCTCCTGGTCGAGGCCGTCGAACAGCTCCCGATTCTGGTCCCTTAGGGCCTGCAAGACCTCCTCGTCAGTAATATCTGAGGAGACGCCCCTCAGGACCAGAAGCGGGTCCCTGTTACTGACCTCCTCGACCAGGAGGTCCTTCCCTTTCTCTTCCACTTTCACACGCGCTTTGTTTCGTTCATCTTTACTGCTAAAGGCCATTACAACCTTGCGGTCTTTAGCTTTGCGCACCCTTTCTATCTTGATCCAGCCTGTTTTGACCTCGAGCGTTTCTCGTACCCTCTTGAGTACCTGCTCTCCCGTCATCTCTTCATCGGTCGATGACACCACGAGGGAGTGTGTGGCGGCCGGTCGCTCCAGTGGAGGTCCAGCCGCAACGACACCCGCGTATGTCTTTTGAGCGGTGACGTTCTCCTCTTTCTGTTTTTGGTATAGGTCGTGCAGAGCCGCGATGCGCTGACCATTCTCTATTAAGAGGCGAGTATGCTCCTCGAGTTTCTGGCTCAGCATGGGATCCGGGGTCACCGCGGGTGCGGGAGCGACGTCTTTAGTCGCCGGCCCCGCCCCCCCGGCGATCCCTTCCCCCATGCGAACCACCCTTAGAGCTTGCAATTCGGCCTCACTCGCCTCGAGCAGCTCATAAAGGCCGCTTACGGCATCAGCTATCATTTTCTTATACTCCCGCTTTAAATTTTTGGAGTTGGTCGTTGCGATTGCCGACAGGTCCACGAGCTCATCTGCCGCCTCCAATCTGCTCTTATCTCTAGTCATTTCTATAGACTGCCTGGAGAAACGGTGGGGGCTGCAGTCGATGCTCGCTTTCGGAGGCTCTGGGCTCCCCTCCGGCTCGGGCGTGTCCTTGACCAAGTCGGTCGAGGGTAATTTTACGGGATTTGTCCGCGGTGGAGGTTTCGACCTTGTCTCGTTCATCGATCTGCTAGTTGCACTGATGGTGCTGGTCTTGGGTTTTTGGGGGATAGGTTTTGGTGGGGAGATCGATAGTCGCCACTTACTGCCAGCCCTCGGCAGATCGGGTCTCGGATCCACCCAAGGAGTCGCCGCCTTATCCTTTCCTATAGTTGGGGCGACCTTTTTATCAAGACTGGTCCGCCCAGGAAGTTTTGAGTCCACTCGGTCGGTTGATTTCCTTGTCATTTTTGAGGGCTGGACCGTTCCAGCTCTATCTTTAGGGGTGCGTATCCCAAACATCTCGGGGGCGCGTCAGTAATATTAAAAATGGGAGGAAAATATAATAGAAACAAGTTAATAAGATACAATAGTCAATGAATATTTAGAGACCCAAAAAGGCTTTAAAAGTTATTTTTCCTCCCAAGAGAGCGGTTGTAAATGACCGCTTCACTGTCAAAAAGGCAGGCAAATATGCCCCGGTACCTATAGAACTTATAACTATACTTAAACTAAGAAAAAGTAGAGAAAACTCTACTTTTTCTGTTAGGACTCTATGTAGAGTCACCACCTACGGTCAGAATTGAAGCTCTTCCAGAGAGCCTGTCAACAGTGAAAACCGCGTCGCGCTACGACCAACGGTTCCCGAGATATTGCGCCTCGAAGATTTCCAATATGGCGTCCGCGCAATCGGTCTAAGTCTAGACCGATTTTTAAAAATTAATAACTCGGGAACCACCGGTCGCAGAACCACGTGCGACGGCTCTCCGTGTCGAGCGCGATGAGATCTATGTGACCTCCGTCCCAAAATCGCGAATTGGGGGTCAACTCTACATAGAGTCCCCAGCCCCACCAGCAGATGGAGAAAATCGTGGCCCACACAACAGTGAAAGCCCCGAGTTCCTCCGATACCTAGTTCAAAAGTTATGTCAATTTAAAACTTTTAAAAATGGCCGCCAATATGGCCGCCGATGCCCGTGATTTTTACCAAATCCGTTGTTTATGGACGAATCCTCCCGTGCTTGGGCTCATTGGATTCGTCTTTTTATCCTCTACACGATTAATATGTTATATACAAAAAATTTTAAACGCCCGATTTTTAAAATTCAAAAAACACAAAAAATTTTTCAAAAACCTTAAAAACTACAAAAAATTACATAAAAAATTCTTTAAAAAAGTAAAAATATTGTTTTATTTACATATAAATAATTTTTTGATAGAGATTGCAGAGCGATTCAACCCCGTTTTCTACCCCCACGTGTCAACCCTTAAATTTCAAAAAAAATTTTTCTCGGAAACTACTGAACGAAAAATTCTGAAAATTTATACACTTGTAGACCTTATTAAGACCTACCAAATAAACAAAAAATATGGGGGTGTCGTCGATCTTAATTTGGAATAAAAATTTTTTGAATTTTGGTAAAATTTTGAAATTTGAATAACTCTGCAATCCCTGACCTTAAAATTATGTCCAAGGTGTCGGTGAGTTAGGCGCGTTGTGCCGCGTCGAATGAGCCGCTATTTGATGTCCTCGGGCCACTGGATCCAAGACCACATGGCCACGTGGTCGGTGGTTTTTCTTGAATAACTTTTCCAATTTTCACCGGAAAAATCCGATTTGCATGTCAGATTAAAGAGCTCAAAGAGCCTCGTCTAAAGATGTAAAAATATCTATACGTCGCCGATCTTGTTTCCGTGGCGTTTTCACTTAAAGGTTTTTGAAACACAATTTTTCACAGTTTTTTCGATTTTAAAAATAGTTTCCACAAATTTTCCACCAAACAAATATCACCATCACTTAGAGCGCGCAAAGGCGCAAATTTTGACGTATAGTACTTAGTTTTTCGTGAAAGAAAAACCACTTTTATGAATTTTTAAATATTAAAAATTGCGGGAGCGACTTAACAAAACACTTTACTCGACCGTTCTAGACTGGTTAGGTTAGGTTAGGTTAGGTTAGGTTAGGTTAGGTTAGGTTAGGTTAGGTTAGGTTAGGTTAGGTTAGGTTAGGTTAGGTTAGGTTTTTTTTTTTTTTTTTTTTTTTTTTTTTTTTTTTTTTTTTTTTTTTTTTTTCTGTGCCCCCGGATTGTTATATTTCCGGGTCTTTATCTGCTAATTTACTCTTTCATACCAGTTCTCGCTTTCATGCCTCTCGTACTTTCATGCTGCATACTAATGTCTTTCTTTCATCCATCACCTTTCTCTGATCAGGGTGGGTTCCCTCTACTGATAAGGCCTACTGTTTTATATCTCAGCTTTTATTTCTATATTTGGCTACCTTACTTGTATGCTTTATGGCTACTTTACTTATCCATATTTATATTTTTCTTTTAAACAAGGGGTAAATAAATTTTGCACAGTTTTGTTTTATCAATTTTTGTTATACATGGTATCGGGTCTTAGGTCTATTTGTATTTATGCGTTACATTTGTCTTGATGATTGGCATAATCGTCATTACAAATTTATTGCTATTTACTCTGTCTTTATACATTTTTGTGGTTCTATATTTAGGTATTTGTTTTATCTAGGTCCAGTTTAACATTATAAATTTTTCTTACTTATTATTAACAGTTTTACTTACTATACTAAAATAACTATAACATTTTCTTATATTTGATGTTTGAATTTTACATGTATTATAATCCTAGACTCAAACTTACAGTTCGATAGCTTATTCTAATCCTTATTTAACTAGTTTGCCTATGCTATTAACTTATATACAAATTATATAATTATAGCATATTTGCCTGCCTTTTTAATAGCGAGCAAAACATTTACTTGCCGCCTCTTATTTTCAGGATAGGAACCTGCCATCAAATTTCCAGAACCCGTGTGATTGCAATCTGACCCGTGATACCAGTCGAAGAAGTCCTGCACGGAGTCAACGGCTGCGCGTTCCCCTCTTGTTCTGCTGGAGTCTTGTCCCGCAACAAACATACAATTTTCCTCCGAAAACAAGACCCCCGCAGAGTGTCTCGCGCGTTTTCGCCGGGGATGGAGACTTTCTGCTAGCATGCCACTGTGCCGGCCATCGCACCCTCACGAGTACGCGACCGTTGACCGCGCCAAGTCGTCCCACCTCTTCCTAACCGGGCAGTCACTGCTGAAGGCGTTGTGGTCCAACTTGTCCAATTTCGCCTTCCGGCAGTTCCTGCAGGAGGGCGGGACGCTCGCCGCCCAGTCCACGCACTCCGTCCTGAGGTGCGGGCCGCCGCAGTGGCTACACACGTCCACCGACTCCACGCAGAACTTCTTGCTATGCCCGTAGCCAAGGCATCGCGCACACTGGACCAGCGGCGACTGGTCCTCAGCTCTCACCCTCTGAAAATCTATGTGGATGTATCCTTTGCGGATAATCCTGTTCCAAAGGGTGGGCGAGGTCTCCAGCACCACGTGGCCCACGTGCGGATTCCTGGTTCTCTTACGGAAGCGAACCCTAACCCGGTTTGCCTCCTGGTCGAGATCGTCGAACAGCTCCCTGTTCTGGTTCCTTAGGGCCTTCAATACGTCATCGTCAGTATTATCTGAGACGACGCCCCTCAGAACCAGAAGTGGGTCCCTGTTGCTCACTTCCTCGACCAGGAGACCACTTCCTCTTTCTTCCACTCTCACTCTAGCTTTCTCTCGTTCTTCTTTTGTACTGAAAGCCATTACGACTTTCCTATCCTTGGCTTTACGCACCCTGTCCACCTTGACCCATCCCTCCTTTGCCTCCATCGTTTCCCGAAGCTGGTTGAGGACCTCTTCGCTCGTTTTGGTATCGTCGCTCGACGAGACTATCAGCGAGTGTGAGACAGCCGGTCTCCTCGGCGGAGAACCAGCCGCAACAACACCCGCGTACGTTGGCCGGGCGACGACCGTCTCCTGTTGTTTATCAAGCAGCTCTTGCAGGGCTCTGATACGCTGCCCGTTGTCGAGCAAGAGGCGAGTGTGCTCTTCGAGTTTCTGGCTCAGCAAGGGGTCCGGGGCCACCGCGGGTGCAGGGACGACGTCCTTGATCGCCGGCCCCGCCTCCCCGGTGATCACTTCCCCCATGCGAACTACCCTTAGAGCCCTTAGCTCACACTCGCTCGCCTCGAGCAGCTCATACAGTCCGCTGACAGCGTCGGCAATCATTTTCTTATATTCTCGTTTGAGATTTTTTGAGTTAGTTGTCGCTATTGCCGACAGGTCCACGAGCTCGTCCGCACGCTCCAACCTACTGCCTGTTCTGCTCATCTCTGCTGACTGACGGGAGAAACGGTGGGGACTGCAGTCAATCGTCTCTTTCGGAGGTTCTGGACTCCCCACCGGCTCGACCGTGTCTTTAGCCAGGTCAGTAGAGGGCTCCTTGGCGGGGTTTGTCCGCGGTGGAGGTTTCGACCTTGTGTCGTCCGTCGATTTCCTAATCACGCTTCCGGCGCTGGTCTTTGGCTTTTGGGGGATGGGTTTGGGTGGGGATATTGACAACCGCCACTTACTGCCAGCCCTCGGCAGATCGGCTCTCGGGTCCTCCCGAAGAGCCGCAGCCTCAGCCTTTACCTTTCTTAGAGTTGGGGCAGACTTTTTGTCAAGGCTGGTCCGACCAGGGAGTTTTGAGGCGGCTCCGTCAGTTGAGTTCCTAGTCGGTTTTAAAGGCTGGACCGTTCCAGCTCTATCTTTAGGGGTGCGTATCCCAAACATCTCGGGGGCGCGTCAAAATTTTTAAAAGGAGAAAATAATTAAATTGCAAAATAATATAATATATAAAGTCAAAATTTTTATTCTGAAAAACCGTAAAAGTTTTTCAAAGTTACTTTTCTCCAAAGAGAGCGGTTGTAAATGACCGCTTTCCGATCAAAAAAGGCAGGCAAATATGCCCCAGTACCTATGTAACTTAATTCTAAACTAAAACTAAGAAAAGGTAGAAAAAACTCTACCTTTTCGTCAAGGACTCTATGTAGAGTCGCCCGTCACTATACAATCGAATGCCCTTCCAGAGGGCTTGTCAATAAAGAAAACCGCGTCGCTCTACGACCAACGGTTCCCGAGATATCGTGATTTTAAATTTTTCAAAATGGCGGACCGAAAATGGTTCCGCTATAACCAAAAACTTCAAAAATTTATAACTCGGGAACCGTTAGTCGCAGAGAGCTGAGCGACGGCTCCCCGTAATGGGCTTCTTATGGGCTATCCGAAACCCGTCAAGTTTTTGGGATCTGACGGTCAACTCTATATAGAGCCGCTACCACTCACAAAATGTAGAGCTCGCCCCAACAATTAATCTAGAAAAAACCGCAAATTTCTAGGACGTATAGGTCGGGAGTTATGTCGGGTTTAATATTTTAAAAATGGCCGCCAATATGGCCGCCGATAGACGTGATTTTTACAAAGTCCGTTGTTTCTAGACGAATCCTCCCGTGCTTGGGCTCGTTGGATTCGTCTTTTTGTCCTCTATACGACTATGCTAGTATATACAAGAAATTTTTTACCCCCGATTTTTAAAGTACAAAAAACACAAAAAATTTCACAAAAACGTCAAAAACTACAAAAAATTACATAAAAAATTGGTATAAAAAGTGAAAATATTATTTTGTTTACATCTAAACAATTTTTTAGTAGAAATTGCAGAGCGATTCAACCCCGTTTTCCACCCCCACGTGTCAACCCTTAAATTTCAAAAAATTCTATCTCAAAAACTACTCAGCCAAAAATTATGAAATTTAGTACACTTGTAGACTTTATTAAGGTCTACCAAATAAACAAAAAATATGGGGGTGTCGTCGATCTTAATTAAGAGATAAAAAATTTTGAATTTTGATAAAATTTTGAAATTTGAATAACTCTGCAAATTCTAACCTTAAAATTATGTTCGAGGTATCGGTGAGTTGGGTGCGTTGCGCCGCGTCGAATGAGCCGCTTTTTATTATCCTGAGGCCACTGGATCCAAGACCACGTGGCCACGTGGTCGGTAGTTTTTCTTAAATAACTCCGCGAGTTTTTGTCGGAAAAATCCGACTCGCGTGTCAAAATGTAGAGCTCAATAAGCCTCGTTTGGATGTATAAAAATATCGATAGGTTATCGATCGTTTTGAAGCAGCGTTTCCGTTTAAAGATTTTAAAATCACTATTTTTCACAGTTTTTCCACTTTTAAAAATAGTTTCCACAACTTTTCCACAAAACAAATTGCACCATCAGTTAGGGCGCACAAAGGCGCAAATTTTGGTGTATAGCATGTATAGGGTCCTACTTAACGCGAAGGATATAAAATAATATAACACAATATAGCGGTACAACTGTGTATATTAATGCCAACAAAATGCTCATAACAAACAAAATTTTGTTCCCATACTTAACCTTTGCTTGTAACCAAACGATAGCGCGATTTAATTCGACACTCACGCCATCTATTGAGGCCGATAGTAAACCTTGAAATTAAATCGCACTATGATTCGCTTACCGACTTAAATCCTCAACATACCGCCCACCAAGGACATACCAACTTGATATGTCCTTAATTACCGCCCACCATGCCATTTTCCTGGTTCAACAAAATAATTTAAAACAAAAAGGAGGCATATTCCCGGTGGGGAGTTGTCCAGACATAATAATGGGAACCTTAAGAATTACACAAATATTTGACATAAGTAAAGAACTTCAAACAATTTTGCAAAAAAAATGACAAATAACTATTATATAAAACTTAGAAGTAACTTACACTAAAAATTGTAAACAACTTTTTTTAACTATAGACACCGTTACTTTAATACAACCCAAAACCTTAAAGTTAAATACAAATTATTATCATTAGTTTAAGAAGTGACTGGCAAGACACATAACTTAGATGTCGGTCTTTTGATTACCGCATTTTGCGTGCGTAAAGTTACGACTCGCGTAAGTCCATCAGGTCCAGAATGTTTCTGTTCGACCTTCCCCAATAACCACTTGCCGGGAGGTAAAAAATCCTCTTTTACTAACACAACATCCCCGACAGATGGCTCCGGGTTTCTGTGAGCCCACTTGTGCCGCTGTAAAAACTGATGAAGGTAGTCATGTGACCAACGTCTCCAAAAATCCTGCATCATTCTCTGATAGAGCTGCCAGCGCTTTAAACTATTAATTTTGGACCTTTCAAAATTGTAATCTGGTACTACAACCGGTGGTTCTCCTATCAGAAAATGACCAGGCGTTAATATGGTGCAATGTCCTTCATCCTCCACATAAGATAATGGCCTCGAGTTGAGGCAAGCCTCAATTTGTGCCAACACCGTAGCCATTTCCTCGTACGTCAAAGTTGAATTACTTATTACCCTTTTAAGATGGTATTTGGTGGATTTAATTCCCGCTTCCCAAAGACCTCCAAAATTCGGTGAGTGTGGAGGAATAAAGTGCCACTCCGTACCATTATTGGCGAGATAATCCGCAATTTCTGGATTAATATTGGATTTCTCTTCATTAAATAAGTGTTGCAGTTCTCGGGCCGCTCCCACAAAATTTGTGCCATTATCGCTATGTATCTCAGCGCATCGACCACGCCTTGCCACAAATCTCTTGAACGCACTCAAGAAACCTTTTGTACTTAATTCGCTAACAGCTTCTAAATGCACTGCTCGTGTTGACATACATATAAAAAGAGCAATGTATCCTTTATACGATTTGTTGCCTCGACCCTTTGACACCCTGATGTTTATTGGACCCGCATAATCAACCCCGCTGCACAGAAATGGTTTATTTGGCGTAACTCGCGCTGGTGGCAACTGGCCCATAAGTTGCGTCCTGAATTTAGCTGAATACCTAATGCATTTAACGCAACCTCTGACATATTTTTTAACTAAAATCTTTACTCCTATTATCCAATATCTAGAGCGGATGTACGTAATCATTAAATGTGGACCGCCATGCATCGTCTTTTCGTGGGCATCCGCAATCAACAGACCAGTCAACCAGGAATCTTTAGGAATAAGAATCGGATGCTTTCTATCGTAAGCTAATTGCGATTGTTCCAGCCGCCCTCCGACTCTGATGATTCCTTTTGCATCGATAAAAACATTCAAATTGGTAAGTACACCCTTTTTCCTTTCAATTCTACTTCCTTGCACATCCTGTATCTCATTCAAAATCTCTTCTTGGCATTTTTTTATGCATGTATCTAACGCCTCATCGATTTCTGCTTTAGTTAAGTATATTGATTTTGGTTTAAACGATGACTGACTTCTTAACGTCAAAAACCTACGACAATAACTTATAACCCTAATCAGCCTAGACAGTGACGAAAATCTATTCCAGAAATCATCGTCTGCAGCAGCTATATGATGGACCTTCACTTCTTCTATATGTGTGAATAGACCTTTCGGCCTTTTATATTCTACCAACGATTGTCTCAGGTAGTCTGGGCCATTCCACCATATAGACATAGTTTGGAGTTCTGCTGGAGAAACGCCGCGAGAAGCACAATCAGCGGGATTCTGCTTCGTCGATACATGAGACCAATGTTGTGCATCCAAGCGGGTTAAAATATCCGAAACGCGGTTGGCCACGAAGGTTTTCCATCGGCTAGGATGGCTATTGAGCCAGGCTAGCACTACTTGACTATCAGTCCACGTATGCCAATCAACTCTCGGTATCTCTAGTACTTCACCTACTTCTACTATTAAATTGGTAAGGAGTACTGCGCCACAAAGTTCCAATCTAGGAATGGACACCTGCTTAATTGGCGCCACTTTAGTTTTTGAAGTGACTAGCGATACGTAGACATTCCCCTCGTGATCCACCACTCTCAGATATACAACTGCTGCATACGCCGATTGAGAAGCATCAGAGAACCCGTGAAGTTCCGCCTTCACATAATTAGAACTACGGTACAGCCATCGTGGGATACGAATATTAACCAAAGAAGTTAAACTATTGCGGTAAGTAACCCATTCTCTTACTAAGCTTTTTGGAATTTCTTCGTCCCATTTTAAGCCGGTTAGCCACAATTTCTGTATAAACACCTTTGCTACAATGATGCTTGGTGCCAGCCAACCTAATGGATCAAATAACCTAGAAATATCGGAAATTATTTTTCTTTTTGTTACAGGCGAGTCCAGCGGCTGGAGTTCTACGGCATATTGGAAGCAGTCTTCATTCGAGTTCCAGGTAAGTCCCAGTATCTTGGTGATATCATCCATTTTAATCTCTAACTCTTCCTCTGTAGTTCCATGCTCATCCTTTATTTTCTGTATTAATTTCTTGCTGTTACTTTTCCATTTCTGTAGTTCAAACCCACCTTTGGCCAGAACAGCCTTTGTTTCTGTATATATCTGAAATGCCTTTTCTTCATTTTCAGCTCCGCTCATCAAATCATCCATATAGAAGTCGTTTACAATTATTTCCTTGATCTTTGGCTTATCTTGACATTCATCATAGGCGACTTGATGTAAAGAACGCACTGCTAAATATGGTGCTGATGAAGTACCAAACGTGACCGTCAGTAATTCATATTCCTCTACCTTAGTTTCAGGCTCAGCTCTCCAGAGGATTCGCTGACACACGGTATCCTGGTTGTGTACTAAAACTTGCCGATACATTTTGATTATATCGGCTACAAGGCAAACCTTGTGCCTTCTCCACCTTATTATAATATGACGGAGATCCGCCTGCAAGGTAGGTCCAACTAACAGATTATCATTAAGTGACATGTCATTGGTTCCTTTGCAGGAAGCGTCGAATACGACACGAACCTTTGTCGTAACCTTATCCTCCCGGATAACAGCGTGATGTGGTAAGTAGATAGCTCTTGGATCATTCTTTTCCTCTTTTTTAACCTTTCTCATATGATTTAGATCTAAGTATTCTTGGAGAACTTTAGAGTAGTCTTCCTTTAATTTGTTATTTTTTCCTAATTTACTTTCTAATGTTTTAAATCTTTTTTCAGCTATACCCCTTGACTCACCAATCTTGCTGCTCGGGTTAGCATCACGGAGTGGCAGTCTTACTACATACCGACCACTTTTATCCCGTTCCGTAGTAGCTGTATATAATGCCTCACATTTATTTTCCTCTTCCGTTAGCATTTTCTTTTTAGGTGATTCAGCTTCCAGTTCCCAGAATTTTTTAAGCATATCATCCGCTTCTAAACTTGTATGCATAACGGTAAGATGTGCGGCCTTCGTTGCATGTTCCGATTCACACGCACCCGACAATATCCACCCTAGCGTGGTATTTTGAGCCAATAGAGTCCCTTCAATATTCCTTTTAATGCCCGCCTGGATAACTTGGCTACATATCTCAGCCCCTAATAAAACATCTATTTTATTAGGTCTGTAGTATTCTGGATCAGCCAAGTCATCACGAGGCATGCCTAACCATTCGACACTAGCTACTTGTGTAGATGGGAGAATGCCTGTGATAGACTTTAAGACGAAAGCATGAACTTTTATTTGGAAGGTGGGATCTACTCTCGACTTCACGTTAATGACCACGGTGGATTTAGACATCATACATTTTTCCCCGCCTACGCCTATCACTCTTTGTTTGGATGGCGTTTTATTTAATCCCAAATATTGGACTGTGGACTCCGTTATGAAGGATCCCTGAGACCCTTGGTCTAATAGAGCTCTAACCAATCGGTACGAGCCATCTTTCGACTCCGCTTTAATAACAGCGGTAGTTAATAAGACGGTTTTACGACCACTTCCTGTCGAAAGGCACGTAATTAACGGTTTATTAGACCCTTCCGCTTGCGCGGCAACTTCAACACTTCCCTTATTATTATTATCCTCCTTCATCAACTGTACCGCTGTTGATGAGGTTTCCTTGTGAGCATTGCTACCTTCACCGCTAATGGACCCAGAACTACCCGTCGGGTGTAACAAAGTATGGTGGCGGCGTTTACACACCTGGCATTTAAGTGAGAATTTACAATATTTTGCAGAGTGGTTATTGTTCAAACAGACGAAACACAAATTATTTTCTTGGGCGTAAGTACGTCGCGCTTCATTATTTTCCTTGCGAAATTTCAAGCAAGACGTTATTCCATGATCGGCTGAACAAAATGCACATGATAAACTCTTTTTCCCTTTTACAACATGAAATGATTGCACATCTTTTGAGTATTTATTCCTATTATCTACCCTTTGGTCTATATTTTCTAATCCCCTAAATCTACTGTTTAAGAACTCCGAAAACTGTTCAAACGTAGGAAACTCCCCGCTTGAGTCAGAAGCTACCTTCAGCTCCCAATCCTTCCTGGTTTCTTTGTCTAATTTAGCTCCAATTATATGTATCACAATAAGATCCCAGGACGAAGTATCAACACCTAGATTTTTAATGGACTCCAGACACTCAGTTGTAGTACTTACTAATCTTTTTATTTCAGTAGCCGATTCATGGGACAACGCCTTTTGATTAAGTAATCTTTTTAAAATGCCATTTGCCAGAAACTTTTTATTATTATACATTTTATCTAACTTAGACCACGCAATTTTATAATTGTCAGACGTAATTTTAATGTTTCGCAATAGTTGCTCAGCTTCCCCATTTAGATGTCCCTTCAAATAAAAGAAACGTTGTGCATCATCCAGAGATTTGTTTTCGTGTACTAAGCCAATAAACAAATCCCTGAATGTTTGCCACTCTGAGTACTTTCCCGAAAAGAATGGAATTTTTATTTCCGGTAACTTAACCCTGCTAACCCCCTTTTCTGGTTGCTGAGAACAAGACTTATTTACCTCTGAATCTGTTGAGTTATTTTTTGACAAACACATTTCTTTTAATTCGCATTTAAAATCTACATACAATTCTTCAACTTCGTCATAAATGTTACATTTAATATAATCAGATTCCGAAAGCTCGACCTTTTTTACTGTTTTTAATATTTCCTTATGTGTAGACGTAAAAGTAGTCCATAATTGTTCCAAATTTTCTATTCGTGTTTCTAGGTATGTTAACGTTAAACGATCTTTAGGGGCTTTTTTTACATTAGACCTTGCCTTTTTTATCTTTGCCCTAATATCTTCCTGTAAATTACTGAACGATTCCATTTTAGAACAATTATGTCCAAACTTATAACTAACAAAATCAATAAAACAACCAAAGTTTAAACTATAAGTAAACAATAAAGTTAGGTAACTCAATAAAATTTAACTTGTAAATTTATAACTGTATTTCAAGTATCCAAAATTATTGTAAGTCCACTGATTTTACCAATATTTTACAAGTCTTTTAACTGCAAAAGTCACTCGGTTTGAAATTGGGCATAGGTTCCCCGTCTCGACCACTTTGCACTTAAAACTATTACAAGTCTAAATTTCCTACTAATTCACTTTAATATTACTTAAAACTTTCTAAGTCTGCACAATTTGAATTTTTCTAAGTATTATTTCTTAATCTCGCAAATTATTTAAGTTAACCACTTCACAGCAATAAGACTGAAAATTGTACTTACAGTTTTTGCGACACTCACACTGCACACTGACACTTCACTTAGCTGTAGCGGCGCGCGCCCTCGGTTGAACACCAAAGACACCAATTTTCTCGATTCCTCCCGCTTGTTCCTCCAGATGTCGCTCCAATGCTGCTCCCGGCACCTGGATCCACCACTGGGCACTCCAATGCCCTCTGTGGGGGATGATTCAGAACAGCAATCCACTGCTCTGTACCTAACAGCGGGTGGCAATCACTACCACCCCTTACGTAACTGCCAAAAATTCCACTTCACCAATCCGAATCGAAAGGACCATGTATAGGGTCCTACTTAACGCGAAGGATATAAAATAATATAACACAATATAGCGGTACAACTGTGTATATTAATGCCAACAAAATGCTCATAACAAACAAAATTTTGTTCCCATACTTAACCTTTGCTTGTAACCAAACGATAGCGCGATTTAATTCGACACTCACGCCATCTATTGAGGCCGATAGTAAACCTTGAAATTAAATCGCACTATGATTCGCTTACCGACTTAAATCCTCAACATAGCACTTATTTTTTACTCAAGAAAAAACCACTTTTCTGGATTTTTAAAACTTAAAAGTTGCAGGAGCGACTTCACAAAACACTTTACTCGACCGTTCTGGTTAGGTTAGGTTAGGTTAGGTTAGGTTAGGTTAGGTTAGGTTGGCGCCCGGCCCGGATGGTATCCCGGGCCGGGTGCTGGGAATCGCCCTCCAGGAGATGGGTGACCGGCTTCGGGAGTTGTTCAGCGCTTGCCTCGCGTCTGGACGATTCCCGAAGCCGTGGAAGGAAGGGCGACTGTGCCTGTTGCGGAAGGAGGGGCGACCCGTCGACTCGCCCTCCGCATACAGGCCCATCGTCCTGCTGGATGACACGGGTAAACTCCTGGAGAGTGTCGTGGCTTCCCGTGTCATTCGGCACCTGGAGGGAACTGGGTCCGGCCTGTCCGAGGCCCAGTACGGGTTCAGAGTGGGGCGATCCACATTAGATGCCCTGCTCTGGCTTAAAAGTTGGACACAGGCGGCGGTCCGCGAAGGGGAAAAGGCGTTGGCTGTCTCACTGGACATCGCCAACGCCTTCAACAGCCTCCCGCACGCAACAATACAGGAGGCGCTTCGCCACCACCGTGTGCCCCTGTATCTGCGGAGGCTGTTGGGCGACTACCTCCAGGGTCGCGAGGTCCTGGTGGCGGGGCGCGACGGTCTGAGGCGACGTCGCGTCTCGTGCGGAGTTCCGCAGGGGTCAGTGCTTGGACCGCTCCTGTGGAACATCGGCTACGACTGGGTGCTTCGGGGCACGCTGCCCGCAAGTGTGCGGGTCTCGTGTTACGCCGACGACACCCTAGTCGTGGCCAAAGGAAGGGACCTTGCGGAGGTGATGCGGTCGGCCACGGCCGGCGCAACTCTCGTGGTCGGCCGTATACGGGCCCTGGGGCTGGAAGTCGCCCTGACGAAGACCGAGGCCCTACTGTTCCATGGGCCTCGGGGGGGACCCCCTCCAGGTACGCGGGTAACTCTGGACGGGGTCCCGGTCCGTGTGGGGACCCAGATGAGGTACCTGGGCCTCACCCTGGACGGGAGGTGGGCTTTCGGGGCTCACTTTGCCCAGCTGGCCCCGAGAGTCGTCAGAGCTGCCGCCTCACTCGGAAGGCTGCTGCCGAACGTGGGTGGTCCAAACGCCAACTGCCGTCGGCTGTACTCTGGGGTCATCCGGAGTATGGCCATGTACGGGGCGCCCGTCTGGGCGGACGCCCTCGGTCGCGCCAACAAGACCCTGCTGCGACGGCCGCAGCGGGTCATCGCGACGAGGGCGATACGCGGTTACCGGACGGTGTCCTGGACGGCGGCGTGCGTGCTGGCTGGCGATCCCCCCTGGGAATTGCAGGCGGAGATCCTCGCCGAAACGTATCATTTCGTGGCGGCGAGGAGATCCCGGGGGGAGCCCCCGACGTGGGAGGAGGTCGCACGCATGCGGAGGCAGGCGCAGGACACCCTGTTGCGGCGGTGGACGGAGGACCTGGCGCCGCCGGTCCCCGGGCAGTGGACGGTGGACGCGGTCAGGCCGGTCCTTCAGAAGTGGGTGAAGCGGCGGTTCGGCCCGTTGACCTTTCGTTTGGTGCAGGTGCTTTCCGGACACGGATGCTTCGGTAAGTATCTGCACCAAATCGCGAGACGGGAGGCGACTCCAGCCTGCCATGAGTGTGGGGCGCCAGAGGATACGGCGCTCCACACGCTGGAGGTGTGCGCCGCGTGGGAATCACAGCGGCGCGCGCTTTCGGCGGTAATCGGGCTGGATCTCTCGCTGCCGAGCGTCGTAAAAGCCATGCTCGACAGTGAGAGATCGTGGCAGGCGGCGGTATCCTTCTGCGAAGAGGTAATGACGCAGAAGGAGACCGCGGAGCGGGCCAGGGAGAGTGACGCCTCCGCTGACCCGCTCCGGCGCAGACGTACGGGGGCAAGGAGGAGGCGGTTTGCCCACTTCCTCCCCCCCTCGTAATAGTGGGGTCGCCGGCCGATAGTCGGGGGACTTCGGCCGGCCGGACGACGTGACCCCACAGGTCTGCGGGGTGGCCTTGTTGTGAGCGAGGCCACCCCAACTTTGTGCCGGGGCCCGGACGTTCCGACGTCCGGGCCTACCGCCGGGGCGGGGTGGAGACTGCTAAAGCGACCCCATCTCGCCCCACTTAGGCGGATGTCTGCTCACACGTGGATGGTTTTTAGTCAGTAGGAGTCTGACATAACCCTTTGGTGCCCCCGCGCCGGAGGGTATCCATGATGGATTTTCCCCACGTTAAAAAAAAAAAAAAAAAAAAAAAAAGGTTAGGTTAGGTTAGGTTAGGTTAGGTTAGGTTAGGTTAGGTTAGGTTAGGTTAGGTTAGGTTCCCAGACCCCCTTGCTGGGTGCTAGGGGAGGAGTTGCTGGTCTCCTACTGGGCGCGTCCCCGGGTGGCGGATAGGGGAACGTCACTTGCTCTGTTGCGGGTGGCAGGGGTCTTCGGACCCCCGCGGACCAAACCAGCAGGTGTGGGCGCACCTTGAGCGGCTTGTCAGCCGCACGGCCTAGGGGAGTAAACCCCGATTAAAAATCTAAAGCTGTGATACAGCCACAACCATGGAATCGCTGACAAATATTTTATTACCCCAGGAGGGTACCGACGCTTCCAGCGTCGGAGAGTCCCTCCGCGTTCCGGCGCGCTGCCCCACCGAATCTGGGGGGGGCAATCAACGATCCTGTGGCTCGCCCGCAAAGGGTGTAGATATGGTGCCCGCGAAGGGCGGAGAAACGACCACGGCTACGAACTCGGACTCCGATTACAGCTTTCGGAGCGTTGGCTCAAACGGGCCGGCGCGCTCGGGGGCTGGTCTTCCCTCGCGGGACAGCAAGGGAAGATTCTTACGAAAGGACAAAGGCCCTTCTCAGGGCCAAAGCGACGGGAACCGCTTCGCAGCGCTGCCTGTGGACGACGAAACGACGACCCCTGAAGTCGGCTTGCTGTCCTCGGATGGCAAGAAGAAGAAGAAGAAGAACAAGCGTCCTACGCCCTCGTCCTTCGCGTCTGGGCGCATCTACTCAGACGCGGAGAGCGAGGGTTTAGCGCTAACCAAAATAACCACAGCGCGAAGAGGGAAGTCTAGAGGAACCACGGCGGGCCCGTCCCGCGACAAGTTCCTCAAGCCTGCGCCCGTACAGCCTACCCGGACTGATATGTCAACGGACAACGAGTCCGATTTTGGCTCGTTGATTGACGAGGACATGTGCGCGCTCAACGCGCAAGAACTGAGGGCACGCGGGGGCGAGGGAGTCGCCGACATCCTTGAGGTTGCCCGGAGGTCCGGGAACCTAAAGGGTGGTTTTATAGCTCGCCTTAAAAAGTCGGCGATGTCCCTAAGGGAGGTAGTGGACACGTTGGCGAGCCGAACGGAGAGCAACGAAACACGGCAGCTTAGAGTTGAGTTGAACCGCGTCAAAATGGACAACGAGGCCCTGAGGGTTGAAGTGAAGTCGTTGCGGCGCGGCTTCAACGAGGCTAAGACGGAGGCAGCTGCGGCCACCGTTGCCGCCGCCAATGCCACTGCCTCGGTCGCCGGTCCACTCTCGACACTTTCGGGGGGTGGACATAGTCGAGCAACTCAGGCCCTTATTGACCAGCCTAATTGACACCCGCATGGCAGAACTTGAAAAAAAGCTGTTGCAGGCCCCGTCGGCTCGCCAGCGAATGAGGGAGGGCTCGGTGTCCACCGCGCCGCCACCTGCTTCTAAACACTCCGAGACGGCAGGCCCGTCTACAACCGCCCGGGAGGAGACCTGGGCGACCGTGGTGAAGAAGGGGAAGGGCAAGGGGAAGGGCAAGGGGAAGGGCAGGGGGAAGGGGAAGTCCTCCACCCCCGACTCTACACCTGCACCCGCGGTTAAGCCTTCAGTGACCGCGGGCCCGACGGCCAATTCAACTAAAAAGCCGCCCGCCAAAGAGGCCGGGAAGCAAACTGCGAAGCCTTCAGCAAAGCGGAAGCTGAAGGCTCCAAGGACCGCGGCAGTTATCCTGTCGCTGCAGCCGGAGGCCGCGGAAAAGGGGCAGACGTATTCTTCCGTCCTCCAAACGGCCAGGGAGAAAATTAATATCGAGGAGCTGGGAATCGACCGGATCCGCTTCCGCCAAACGGCGTCGGGAGCGAGGATGTGGGAGATCCCTGGCTCCGATAGGGTCGCGAAGGCGGACAGGCTGGCGGAGTCGCTTCGCGGAGCCCTGTCTGGGGTGGCGAGCATCGTCAGGCCCGTGAAAACCGCGGACGTGCGGATTTCGGGCCTGGACGAGACGGCCACCACGGAGGGAGTGGCAGCGGCGGTCGCCAAGGCAGCGGGATGCGACGTCGCCCTTGTGAGGGCTGGGGGAATCCGCTCCGGCTTCGCAGGTACGGGGTCCGTCCTGGTCTCCTGCCCACTTTCGGCAGCGAAAGTGCTGACCGAGAAGGGCAGGATATTAATCGGGTGGAGCTCGGCACGCGTGGTGGCCCTGGAGGCGAGGCCCATGCGCTGCTACCGGTGCATGGGGCTGGGCCACACGCGCCCTCAGTGCCCGGCGTCCGTAGACAGGGGGGAGCTCTGCTTCCGTTGTGGACGCGCGGGCCACAAGGCGGCCGCCTGCGAAGAGGCCACTCCGCGTTGTGCGGTATGCGCTGAGAGCGGCAAGCCCTCCGGCCACACGATGGGAGGCCGCAGATGCAAGCCTGCGATGCAGAAAGGAAAAATTGCTGGGACCCGGGCCACCCCAGCGGTTTCAAGTAAAACTGCAGAAGTCGTCCCCTTGCCGGCGGACGTGGAGGTTGTGATGTCCGATTAACATGAACGTAGGACATCACAACTTCCTTCAGGCGAACCTCAACCACTGCGCCCGGGCCCAAGACCTGCTCATGCAGTCCCTGGCGCAGTGGCGCATAGACGTGGCGGTGGCGGCGGAGCCGTATTACGTTCCCAGCTCACACCCTTGTTGGGCTGCGGACCTTGACGGCTCCGTTGCCATCGTGGTTCGATCCGGAGGCGGCAGCCCCCCCCTCTCAGTCGAAGAGAAGGGGCCCGGGTATGTGGTAGCCAAGTGGGAAGAGTATGCGGTGGTTGGCGCATACTTCTCCCCCAACAAAACTGTAGCGGAGCTTGAGGTCTTCGTAAACCTCCTGGCCGCTGCGGTTGGAAGACAGGCGCCACGTCAGGTCGTCCTCCTCGGCGACCTGAACGCCAAAGCCCGGGACTGGGGCAACCCCTCCACTGACTCTCGTGGGGAAGTAGTCAGGGAGTGGGCGGTTACCGCGGGACTGACCCTCCTCAACACGGGGTCGGCTCACACGTGCGTACGACATAACGGGGGGTCCGTGGTGGACGTATCGTTCGCCTCCCCGTCCGTCGCCGCACGTGTGCGAGCTTGGAGGGTGCTGTCGGAGGTCGAGACTCTCTCGGACCACAAGTACGTGAGGTTCGAGGTTTCCACCTCCCACAGCCGAGGTACGCCTCGGCACGCCGCCTCGCAATTTCCGCGCTGGGCCGTCAGCCGACTCGATGCGGATATGGCGAAGGAGGCGGCGATTGTCCAGTCGTGGTTCGCCGCTCCTACGCACCCGGAGGTGGACATTGCGGCGGACGACTTCCGCGACGCAGTGACGGCCGTGTGCGACGCGGCTATGCCGCGGTCCCGGCACCGCCCCGAACGCCGCGGGGTCTATTGGTGGAGCTCGGAGATTGCGGATCTCCGAGCCGCCTGTATAAGGGCTCGGCGGCCCTACGGACGCTGTAGGAGGCGACGCCACGGCCGGACAGACGAGCAGATGCCGGCCGTGGAGTTGGAGGTCGAGCGCCGGCTGTACGAGGCATACCGTGCCGCCAAGCGCGAACTACAGCTGGCTATCGTCAGGGCCAAGTCGCAGGCCTACGGCGAAGCCCTGGCGAGTCTCGACAGGGATCCGTGGGGGCGTCCATACAAGGCTGCCCGGAAAAACTTCCGGCACCAGACGCCCCCGGTCGCCGAGTCGTTGGACGCCGCGGTCCTGGACAGGGTGCTGGATGGGCTCTTCCCCGCAAGAGACCCCAACCACACCCCTCCGTCGATGATCACTTCCCCTCTCGTCGAAGAGCTAGACGAGGCCTCCATCCCGCCTGTGTCGGAGGCGGAAATAGAGGTCGCGGTCCGCCGCCTGCGTGGAAAGAGCACGGCGCCCGGCCCGGATGGTATCCCGGGCCGGGTGCTGGGAATCGCCCTCCAGGAGATGGGTGACCGGCTTCGGGAGTTGTTCAGCGCTTGCCTCGCGTCTGGACGATTCCCGAAGCCGTGGAAGGAAGGGCGACTGTGCCTGTTGCGGAAGGAGGGGCGACCCGTCGACTCGCCCTCCGCATACAGGCCCATCGTCCTGCTGGATGACACGGGTAAACTCCTGGAGAGTGTCGTGGCTTCCCGTGTCATTCGGCACCTGGAGGGAACTGGGCCCGGCCTGTCCGAGGCCCAGTACGGGTTCAGAGTGGGCGATCCACATTAGATGCCCTGCTCTGGCTTAAAAGTTGGACGCAGGCGGCAGTCCGCGAGGGGGAAAAGGCGTTGGCTGTCTCACTGGACATCGCCAACGCCTTCAACAGCCTCCCGCACGCAACAATACAGGAGGCGCTTCGCCACCATCGTGTGCCCCTGTATCTGCGGAGGCTGTTGGGCGACTACCTCCAGGGTCGCGAGGTCCTGGTGGCGGGGCGCGACAGTCTGAGGCGACGTCGCGTCTCGTGCGGAGTTCCGCAGGGGTCAGTGCTTGGACCGCTCCTGTGGAACATCGGCTACGACTGGGTACTTCGGGGCACGCTGCCCGCAAGCGTGCGGGTCTCGTGTTACGCCGACGACACCCTAGTCGTGGCCAAAGGAAGGGACCTTGCGGAGGTGATGCGGTCGGCCACGGCCGGCGCGACTCTCGTGGTCGGCCGTATACGGGCCCTGGGGCTGGAAGTCGCCCTGACGAAGACCGAGGCCCTACTGTTCCATGGGCCTCGGGGGGGACCCCCTCCAGGTACGCGGGTAACTCTGGACGGGGTCCCGGTCCGTGTGGGGACCCAGATGAGGTACCTGGGCCTCACCCTGGACGGGAGGTGGGCTTTCGGGGCTCACTTTTCCCAGCTGGCCCCGAGAGTCGTCAGAGCTGCCGCCTCACTCGGAAGGCTGCTGCCGAACGTGGGTGGTCCAAACGCCAACTGCCGTCGGCTGTACTCTGGGGTCATCCGGAGTATGGCCATGTACGGGGCGCCCGTCTGGGCGGACGCCCTCGGTCGCGCCAACAAGACCCTGCTGCGACGGCCGCAGCGGGTCATCGCGACGAGGGCGATACGCGGTTACCGGACGGTGTCCTGGACGGCGGCGTGCGTGCTGGCTGGCGATCCCCCCTGGGAATTGCAGGCGGAGATCCTCGCCGAAACGTATCATTTCGTGGCGGCGAGGAGATCCCGGGGGGAGCCCCCGACGTGGGAGGAGGTCGCACGCATGCGGAGGCAGGCGCAGGACACCCTGTTGCGGCGGTGGACGGAGGACCTGGCCCCGCCGGTCCCCGGGCAGTGGACGGTGGATGCGGTCAGGCCGGTCCTTCAGAAGTGGGTGAAGCGGCGGTTCGGCCCGCTGACCTTTCGTTTGGTGCAGGTGCTTTCCGGACACGGATGTTTCGGTAAGTATCTGCACCAAATCGCGAGACGGGAGGCGACTCCAGCCTGCCATGAGTGTGGGGCGCCAGAGGATACGGCGCCCCACACGCTGGAGGTGTGCGCCGCGTGGGAATCACAGCGGCGCGCGCTTTCGGCGGTAACCGGGCTGGATCTCTCGCTGCCGAGCGTCGTAAAAGCCATGCTCGACAGTGAGAGATCGTGGCAGGCGGCGGTATCCTTCTGCGAAGAGGTAATGACGCAGAAGGAGACCGCGGAGCGGGCCAGGGAGAGTGACGCCTCCGCTGACCCGCTCCGGCGCAGACGTACGGGGGCAAGGAGGAGGCGGTTTGCCCACTTCCTCCCCCCCTCGTAATAGTGGGGTCGCCGGCCGATAGTCGGGGGACTTCGGCCGGCCGGACGACGTGACCCCACAGGTCTGCGGGGTGGCCTTGTTGTGAGCGAGGCCACCCCAACTTTGTGCCGGGGCCCGGACGTTCAGACGTCCGGGCCTACCGCCGGGGCGGGGTGGAGACTGCTAACGCGACCCCATCTCGCCCCACTTAGGCGGATGTCTGCTCACACGTGGATGGTTTTTAGTCAGTAGGAGTCTGACATAACCCTTTGGTGCCCCCGCGCCGGAGGGTATCCATGATGGATTTTCCCCACGTTAAAAAAAAAAAAAAAAAAAAAGGTTAGGTTAGGTTAGGTTAGGTTAGGTTAGGTTAGGTTAGGTTAGGTTAGGTTAGGTTAGGTTAGGTTAGGTTAGGTTAGTTTTTAGTTAGCTTAACCATTGTTAAGGCCGAAGGTGCATTGTTAGTGTCCTCGGTGAACATTAAAATGAGACGAGTGGACTGTATCTTATAACTGGTTTATTGACCGTTCCGGGAACATATAAATGTGAGATGCAGCAAAGTTAAATAAGGGTCATCTCAGGCGTCGAATCGAATGAATGTCACGTGTGACCCTCAGTGATTTCTTGAATTTCATGAACACGGTTTCGTATGAAACTTTTCATTTGAAGAGGTGATGTCTTCAACCATCCTAAGACGATAGTTGAATCACACCAAAATCGACATTTACTTATATTTAATTTTAAAGAGGCTAGTACCTTGGCGCACAACCTTGCAGCAAGCAAGGCTCCGCAAAGCTCAAGACGAGGCATTGTCGTTGGCTTTATCGGCGCTACTCTATTCTTAGAGGTCAAGAGGTGCACAGTTACTAGCCCTGATTTATGCACAGAACGAATATACAAACAAGCACCGTATGCTCGTTCTGAAGCATCTGAAAAAACATGAATTTCTAGAATATTGTAATCATTACTTAGAACCCAACGGGGAATTTTCAATTCATTAAGGGAAGACAACCGACTAACAAAAGTTAACCAACGATTTTTAATTTCAGTACACACTTCATCATCCCATGAATATTGCTCAATCCAACACAATCCAACTTAACCATTGTTAAGGCCGAAGGTGCATTGTTAGTGTCCTCGGTGAACATTAAAATGAGACGAGTGGACTGTATCTTATAACTGGTTTATTGACCGTTCCGGGAACATATAAATGTGAGATGCAGCAAAGTTAAATAAGGGTCATCTCAGGCGTCGAATCGAATGAATGAAAGTCGGCGATGTCCCTAAGGGAGGTAGTGGACACGTTGGCGAGCCGAACGGAGAGCAACGAAACACGGCAGCTTAGAGTTGAGTTGAACCGCGTCAAAATGGACAACGAGGCCCTGAGGGTTGAAGTGAAGTCGTTGCGGCGCGGCTTCAACGAGGCTAAGACGGAGGCAGCTGCGGCCACCGTTGCCGCCGCCAATGCCACTGCCTCGGTCGCCGGTCCACTCTCGACACTTTCGGGGGTGGACATAGTCGAGCAACTCAGGCCCTTATTGACCAGCCTAATTGACACCCGCATGGCAGAACTGGAAAAAAAGCTGTTGCAGGTCCCGTCGGCTCGCCAGCGAATGAGGGAGGGCTCGGTGTCCACCGTGCCACCACCTGCTTCTAAACACTCCGAGACGGCAGGCCCGTCTACAACCGCCCGGGAGGAGACCTGGGCGACCGTGGTGAAGAAGGGGAAGGGCAAGGGGAAGGGCAAGGGGAAGGGCAGGGGGAAGGAGAAGTCCTCCACCCCCGCCTCTACACCTGCACCCGCGGTTAAGCCTTCAGTGACCGCGGGCCCGACGGCCAATTCAACTGAAAGGCCGGCCGCCAAAGAGGCCGGGAAGCAAACTGCGAAGCCTTCAGCAAAGCGGAAGCTGAAGGCTCCCAGGACCGCGGCAGTTATCCTGTCGCTGCAGCCGGACGCCGCGGAAAAGGGGGAGACATATTCTTCCGTCCTTCAAACGGCCAGGGACAAAATTAATATCGAGGAGCTGGGAATCGACCGGATCCGCTTCCGCCAAACGGCGACGGGAGCTAGGATGTGGGAGATCCCTGGCTCCGATAGGGTCGCGAAGGCGGACAGGCTGGCGGAGTCGCTTCGCGGAGCCCTGTCTGGGGTGGCGAGCATCGTCAGGCCCGTGAAAACAGCGGACGTGCGGATTTCGGGCCTGGACGAGACGGCCACCACGGAGGGAGTGGCAGCGGTGGTCGCCAAGGCAGCGGGATGCGACGTCGCCCTTGTGAGGGCTGGGGGGATCCGCTCCGGCTTCGCAGGTACGGGGTCCGTCCTGGTCTCCTGCCCACTTTCGGCAGCGAAAGTGCTGACCGAGAAGGGCAGGATATTAATCGGGTGGAGCTCGGCGCGCGTGGTGGCCCTGGAGGCGAGGCCCATGCGCTGCTACCGGTGCATGGGGCTGGGCCACACGCGCCCTCAGTGCCCGGCGTCCGTAGACAGGGGGGAGCTCTGCTTCCGTTGTGGACGCGCGGGCCACAAGGCGGCCGCCTGCGAAGAGGCCACTCCGCGTTGTGCGGTATGCGCGGAGAGCGGCAGGCCCTCCGGCCACACGATGGGAGGCCGCAGATGCAAGCCTGCGATGCAGAAAGGAAAAATCGCTGGGACCCGGGCCACCCCAGCGGTTTCAAGTAAAACTGCAGAAGTCGTCCCCTTGCCGGCGGACGTGGAGGTTGTGATGTCCGATTAACATGAACGTAGGACATCACAACTTCCTTCAGGCGAACCTCAACCACTGCGCCCGGGCCCAAGACCTGCTCATGCAGTCCCTGGCGCAGTGGCGCATAGATGTGGCGGTGGCGGCGGAGCCGTATTACGTTCCCAGCTCACACCCTTGTTGGGCTGCGGACCTTGACGGCTCCGTTGCCATCGTGGTTCGATCCGGAGGCGGCAGCCCCCCCCTCTCAGTCGAAGAGAAGGGGCCCGGGTATGTGGTAGCCAAGTGGGAAGAGTATGCGGTGGTTGGCGCATACTTCTCCCCCAACAAAACTGTAGCGGAGCTTGAGGTCTTCGTAGACCTCCTGGCCGCTGCGGTTGGAAGACAGGCGCCACGTCAGGTCGTCCTCCTCGGCGACCTGAACGCCAAAGCCCGGGACTGGGGCAACCCCTCCACTGACTCTCGTGGGGAAGTAGTCAGGGAGTGGGCGGTTACCGCAGGACTGACCCTCCTCAACACGGGGTCGGCTCACACGTGCGTACGACATAACGGGGGGTCCGTGGTGGACGTATCGTTCGCCTCCCCGTCCGTCGCCGCACGTGTGCGAGCTTGGAGGGTGCTGTCGGAGGTCGAGACTCTCTCGGACCACAAGTACGTGAGGTTCGAGGTTTCCACCTCCCACAGCCGAGGTGCGCCTCGGCACGCCGCGTCGCAATTTCCGCGCTGGGCCGCCAGCCGACTCGATGCGGATATGGCGAGGGAGGCGGCGATTGTCCAGTCGTGGTTCGCCGCTCCTACGAATCCGGAGGTAGACATTGCGGCGGACGACTTCCGCGACGCGGTTACGGCCGTGTGCGACGCGGCTATGCCGCGGTCCCGGCACCGCCCCGAACGCCGCGGGGTCTATTGGTGGAGCTCCGAGATTGCGGATCTCCGAGCCGCCTGTATAAGGGCTCGGCGACCCTACGGACGCTGTAGGAGGCGACGCCACGGCCGGACAGACGAGCAGATGCCGGCCGTGGAGTTGGAGGTCGAGCGCCGGCTGTACGAGGCATACCGTGCCGCCAAGCGCGAACTACAGCTGGCTATCGTCAGGGCCAAGTCGCAGGCCTACGGCGAAGCCCTGGCAAGCCTCGACAGGGATCCGTGGGGGCGTCCGTACAAGGCTGCCCGGAAAAACTTCCGGCACCAGACGCCCCCGGTCGCCGAGTCGTTGGATGCCGCGGTCCTGGACAGGGTGCTGGATGGGCTCTTCCCCGCAAGAGACCCCAACCACACCCCTCCGTCGATGATCACTTCCCCTCTCGTCGAAGAGCTAGACGAGGCCTCCATCCCGCCTGTGTCGGAGGCGGAAATGGAGGTCGCGGTCCGCCGCCTGCGTGGAAAGAGTACGGCGCCCGGCCCGGATGGTATCCCGGGCCGGGTGCTGGGAATCGCCCTCCAGGAGATGGGTGACCGGCTTCGGGAGTTGTTCAGCGCTTGCCTCGCGTCTGGACGATTCCCGAAGCCGTGGAAGGAAGGGCGACTGTGCCTGTTGCGGAAGGAGGGGCGACCCGTCGACTCGCCCTCCGCCTACAGGCCCATCGTCCTGCTGGATGACACGGGTAAACTCCTGGAGAGTGTCGTGGCCTCCCGTGTCATTCGGCACCTGGAGGGAACTGGGCCCGGCCTGTCCGAGGCCCAGTACGGGTTCAGAGTGGGGCGATCCACATTAGATGCCCTGCTCTGGCTTAAAAGTTGGACGCAGGCGGCTGTCCGCGAGGGGGAAAAGGCGTTGGCTGTCTCACTGGACATCGCCAACGCCTTCAACAGCCTCCCGCACGCGACAATACAGGAGGCGCTTCGCCACCACCGTGTGCCCCTGTATCTGCGGAGGCTGTTGGGCGACTACCTCCAGGGTCGCGAGGTCCTGGTGGCGGGGCGCGACGGTCTGAGGCGACGTCGCGTCTCGTGCGGAGTTCCGCAGGGGTCAGTGCTTGGACCGCTCCTGTGGAACATCGGCTACGACTGGGTGCTTCGGGGCACGCTGCCCGCAAGCGTGCGGGTCTCGTGTTACGCCGACGACACCCTAGTCGTGGCCAAAGGAAGGGACCTTGCGGAGGTGATGCGGTCGGCCACGGCCGGCGCGACTCTCGTGGTCGGCCGTATACGGGCCCTGGGGCTGGAAGTCGCCCTGACGAAGACCGAGGCCCTACTGTTCCATGGGCCTCGGGGGGGACCCCCTCCAGGTACGCGGGTAACTCTGGACGGGGTCCCGGTCCGTGTGGGGACCCAGATGAGGTACCTGGGCCTCACCCTGGACGGGAGGTGGGCTTTCGGGGCTCACTTTGCCCAGCTGGCCCCGAGAGTCGTCAGAGCTGCCGCCTCACTCGGAAGGCTGCTGCCGAACGTGGGTGGTCCAAACGCCAACTGCCGTCGGCTGTACTCTGGGGTCATCCGGAGTATGGCCATGTACGGGGCGCCCGTCTGGGCGGACGCCCTCGGTCGCGCCAACAAGACCCTGCTGCGACGGCCGCAGCGGGTCATCGCGACGAGGGCGATACGCGGTTACCGGACGGTGTCCTGGACGGCGGCGTGCGTGCTGGCTGGCGATCCCCCCTGGGAATTGCAGGCGGAGATCCTCGCCGAAACGTATCATTTCGTGGCGGCGAGGAGATCCCGGGGGGAGCCCCCGACGTGGGAGGAGGTCGCACGCATGCGGAGGCAGGCGCAGGACACCCTGTTGCGGCGGTGGACGGAGGACCTGGCCCCGCCGGTCCCCGGGCAGTGGACGGTGGACGCGGTCAGGCCGGTCCTTCAGAAGTGGGTGAAGCGGCGGTTCGGCCCGCTGACCTTTCGTTTGGTGCAGGTGCTTTCCGGACACGGATGCTTCGGTAAGTATCTGCACCAAATCGCGAGACGGGAGGCGACTCCAGCCTGCCATGAGTGTGGGGCGCCAGAGGATACGGCGCTCCACACGCTGGAGGTGTGCGCCGCGTGGGAATCACAGCGGCGCGCGCTTTCGGCGCTAATCGGGCTGGATCTCTCGCTGCCGAGCGTCGTAAAAGCCATGCTCGACAGTGAGAGATCGTGGCAGGCGGCGGTATCCTTCTGCGAAGAGGTAATGACGCAGAAGGAGACCGCGGAGCGGGCCAGGGAGAGTGACGCCTCCGCTGACCCGCTCCGGCGCAGACGTACGGGGGCAAGGAGGAGGCGGTTTGCCCACTTCCTCCCCCCCTCGTAATAGTGGGGTCGCCGGCCGATAGTCGGGGGACTTCGGCCGGCCGGACGACGTGACCCCACAGGTCTGCGGGGTGGCCTTGTTGTGAGCGAGGCCACCCCAACTTTGTGCCGGGGCCCGGACGTTCAGACGCCCGGGCCTACCGCCGGGGCGGGGTGGAGACTGCTAACGCGACCCCATCTCGCCCCACTTAGGCGGATGTCTGCTCACACGTGGATGGTTTTTAGTCAGTAGGAGTCTGACATAACCCTTTGGTGCCCCCGCGCCGGAGGGTATCCATGATGGATTTTCCCCACGTTAAAAAAAAAAAAAAAAAAAAAAAAAAGGTTAGGTTAGGTTAGGTTAGGTTAGGTTAGGTTAGGTTAGGTTAGGTTAGGTTAGGTTAGGTTAGGTTAGGTTAGGTTAGGTTAGGTTAGGTTGGGGTGCAAGTCGGTCACCTCCTCGTGGTGCACCCTGGGCAACGGGACGGGCAGCAGTATCGTAGTCGCGGTACTGCTGCTCGTCGCGGCTAACGACCGACCCGTGGGGAATGCGCTCCGGCGCTCTGCTCGGAGCAGAGTTGTCCCGTGAGTGCATACAGGGGGGAATCCTCCGGTTGTGCTGCGCTCGCGCGCGGTGCCACCACGGAGACGGGGCGGGTTTGGCGCGCGCTTACATCGCCGCCGGACAGAGCGAGCAGGAGTCCTGTTTGCTCACCGTCGACATCGTAATCCCGTTGCGTGGTCTCGCGGCCTCGTACGGGACCGAGGGCCCTGCCTTAACCGGCTGGACCACGAGGAAGAAAACCTCTATAAAAATCACCCCGAATCCCAAGCGGCGACGCAGCGTGAAGGGATGCATGGCTGATGGGAAGTTCGGTCAATCTGTGTCAACCTAAACATGAATACGTACGGAAAGAAATCATTACCCCAGGCGGGTACCGACGCTATTAGCGGAGGAGAATCCCGCAGTGTTACGGCACTCAGCCCCACCGAATCTGGGGGGGGCAACGCACGTATTTGTGTTCCCGGTGTAACCGGAGAGCGGCCCGAGAAGGGCGGAGAAGACGAGAGGCCCGAGATGGGCGGAGAAGACGTTCGGCCCGAGAAGGGCGGAGAAGACGCTCGGCCCGACAAGGGCGGTTATTTTAGTTGCGTTGGAGCAGATGGCTCCGATTCGGACGCTGGGAGATCCAGATCAGCTCACGACTCGGACTCCTCTCACAGCAGCCGATTTTGGCGGCGCTGGCAGCGCGGGGGGGATGACGCCGAAATGGACGCCGATAACGACGACGTCCCTCCTAAAAAGGTTTCCAAGGCGCGTCGAGGCCGTGGCCGACCACCGACGACCGGTCAGTACGTGGGACTCGCGAAGGCAAAGGAGGAGTACCTCAAGCAGTGCCAGAGGGAGCTGGAGCTTGAGGCGGAGACCGAGGCGGTGGCAATCACGCGCCAAGTTAGGGCGACGCGTGCGGCTGCGTATACCATGGACGAGACAGCAGCCTCGGACGAGTGCTCGACGCGGGACCTCCACAAGAGGGCCCAGGAATGCGTCGAAGCAATTTTGAAGCTAACAAAAGCCTCAAAAAATTTGAAGGGGACATTTAAAAAGGCGTATAATGAGTCCGCGGAGACATTGGGCGAGGTGCTCGGTGTCTTATATCAACGGACAACCACCGATGATATAAGACATCTCCAGGAGGCCAATGACCGCCTAAAGGCCGAAAACACCCAGCTCCGTTCGGAGATGTCGGAGCTGCGGCAGGGCATGGCAGACCTTAGGCGCGAGCTGTGCTCGACGTCCGCTCCAGCCCCTCCTTCCTCTACGCGAGAGGGCGGGGACGACGCGCTCGCTCAAAGGATTATGGCCGGGGTGGACGACATACTGGACAAACGTTTCCGAGAATTGGAGGCATCCGGCAGGCTCCTGCCCGATGATTGTATGCGACAAAGACAGACTCGAGTGTCTGTCGAAGGGACGGAGGCACCAGTATCCCAGGCGACGGAGCCCCGGGTCACAACACTGACCCCGCCTGCGAATCCGGCCCCGAAGAACGGAAAAACAAACGGCAAAAAGAAGAGGAAAAAGAAGACGCAAAAGGTCGCACAAGTTGCTGCGCCTCCCGAACCTCGCCCTCTACCGCCTGCTCCGGCCGCTCCTTTGGAGGGCTGGAACTTGGTGGCGAAGAAGGGAAAGAAGAATGGGCAGCCAAACCAGCCCAAGAAGCTGCCCAAAAATCAGAAAGCGCCCAAGTTGCGACTGCCCAGATCAGCGGCGGTCCAACTAAAGCTGCTGCCGGGCAGCACGAAGACCTACGCGGAGGTCCTTGCTACCATAAAGGCCGACGGCGTTATAGCGGGGATGGGAGTGGAGACCCGCTATAAGGTCTCGCAAACCGGTGCCCGCAGGTTAGAGCTGCCCGGCACCGGTAACAAGGAAAAGGCGGAGGAGCTTGCCCGGCGCATCAAAGCGGTCGTCGGTGAGGACGTGGCGGTCACCCGGCCGGAGAAGTGTGCCGACCTACGTGTGTCCGGGTTGGATGACTCGGTCACTCCTGAGGAGCTGGCCGGCGTGATCGCCAAGACGGGAGGATGCGCAGCCGATGCCATCAAAGTAGGCGAGGTACGGCAGAATTTCGCTGGTGTCGGGACGGCCTGGGTCCGCTGCCCAGTAGAGGTGGCGAAAAAGATGGTAGATGGGCGCCGCCTACTCGTCGGCTTCGTGTCGGCGAGTGTATCCCTCCTCAAAGCAAGGCCACAACAATGCTATCGCTGCCACGAGGTTGGGCACGTGGCAGCGAAGTGTGACAAGGAGGTGGACCGCAGCGGCCAGTGCTACCGCTGCGGAAAAGAGGGGCACACTCGCCGGCAGTGCACTGCCGCCGCAAATTGCCCAATTTGCGAGGCGGACAAGAAACCGGCTGGGCACAGCATTGTTGCGTGCCCCCGTAAAAAGAAAGGAAGCAAAAAGGCGACCCCCGGGCCCAAAACCCAGGATCCGCCCACCAGCAGAGACGGGGAGGTGATTATGGAGACCCAATAGATTAATGGCGCTAAAGGTCCTCCAATCGAATTTGAACCACTGTGCCAGGGCTCAGGATCTCCTCGTCCAGAGCCTGGTGCAGTGGTCCGCGCAGGTGGCGGTGGTGGCCGAGCCCTACTCGGTCCCGCCGAGAAATAATTGGATCGGCGATCGCGATGGGGTGGTGGCCATCGTGACCCAGGTCGCTGCGGGCGCCCCGCCCTTTACGAATATTGTGAAGGGTTCGGGTTGCGTCGCTGCAATGCTGGGCCAGATGGCCGTCGTCGGGGTATATTTCTCCCCGAACAAAACGGTCGCCGAGTTCGAGGCGTTCCTCGACGGGACTGAGTCAATCCTGCGGAGGTTCCATCCGGCGGAGGTGCTCGTACTCGGGGACCTCAATGCCAAGTCTAGGTTGTGGGGGTGTCCAGCGACGGATGCGCGGGGGGCGATCCTCGAGGAGTGGGTGGCTGCCACCAATTTGACTGTCCTCAATCGCGGGACGGCCAACACGTGCGTGCGCAGATCGGGCGGCTCGATCGTGGACGTATCGTTTGCGAGCCCCGGCCTTGCGCGCCGCGTTCGGGACTGGCGAGTGCTGGACGACGTGGAGACTCTCTCGGATCACCGCTATATCCGCTTCGAGATCTCCGCTCGTTCGGCGGTGCCGCCAAGCTCCAGCCGTGCCTCGGCGGGGGAGGGTCCTCGATGGCAGCTGAAGCGTCTCGACCGGGAGCGACTCGAAGAAGCGGCGATAGTGGCGTCGTGTCAGCCACGCGTTGACGGTTCACCGGACAGGGTGGCAGACTGGCTGGTGACCAGGATGACTGACATCTGCGACGCGGCCATGCCGCGGTCGGGGGGTCGCCCTCGGCGGGCTCAGGTGTACTGGTGGTCGGAGGCGATAGCGCAGCTGCGCAGGGAGTGCGTGGCTGCTAGACGCCAGTACACACGCTGCAGGAGGCGCATATTTCGATCGCCCCTTAGCTCGCAGGACAGGACACGGCACGAGGAGGAGGGCGAGCGGCTGTACGCCCTTTACACGGCAGCCAAAGCCAGCCTCCGTCGTGCCATTGGCGAGTCGCAGGCCGCGGCCAGGGAGGAAATGTTGGACGGACTGAATAGCGACCCCTGGGGAATGCCCTACAAGCGGGTACGCAACAAGCTCCGTCCCTGGGCTCCTCCACTCACGGAGACCCTGGACGCCGAAGTGGTCCGTGAGGTGGTCGCGACCCTGTTCCCGACGGCGCCGTCCGAGCACCAGTCACCGTCGATGGCACCGCAGGATGACGGAGAAGACGTCGGAGAGGAGGCACCGGAGGTCGGCGAGTCCGAACTCGAGGAGGCAGTCGCGCGGCTTCGCAAGAAGAACGTCGCTCCAGGCCCGGACGGCATTCCGGGTAGGGCGTGGGTGCTGGTACACCAACACCTGGCACCACGGATTCGAGGGCTATTCTCTGCCTGTCTGGCTCAAGCCATAATTCCACAGCGGTGGAAGACAGGCAGGCTAGTCCTCATCGGGAAGGAAGGCCGGCCGGCGGAGTCGCCGTCGGCGTACCGCCCCATCGTCCTCCTGGACGAGCTCGCAAAGCTCTTCGAGCGTGTTGTAGCCGCGCGTTTGGTGGCGCACCTCGGGCGTGGGGGACCCGACCTCTCGGACGTGCAGTTCGGCTTCCGCAGTGGTCGCTCCACTGTGGATGCCATCCTGTGCGTCCGGGCCCAGGTGCAGGAAGCGGTGGCCCAGGGCAACGTCGTCGTGGCGGTGTCTCTCGACATCGCCAACGCTTTCAACACGTTGCCTTGGAGCTGTATTAGGGAGGCGCTCCGCTACCACGGGGTGCCAACCTACCTTCGTCGTGTGGTCGGTGCCTACCTCTCCGATAGGTGGGTGGTCTTCCCCGGAAGGACCGGGATGATAAGGAAGGAAGTCGTATGCGGTGTTCCGCAGGGGTCGGTGCTCGGTCCACTCCTGTGGAACATCGGGTACGACTGGGTGTTGCGTGGCTCGCTGCTGCGCGGCGTCAGCGTCGTCTGTTACGCCGACGACACGCTGGTGCTTTCCCGCCGACCAACGTATCGGGAGGCGGTGGTGCTGGCGACCGCTGGCGTCGCGCAAGTCGTGGCGCGAATCCGGCGCCTCGGCCTCACCGTCGCGCTGGACAAGGCGAAGGGTGTAGCCTTTCACGGCCCGAGGAGGGCGCCTCCCCACGACGCCCATCTGATCGTGGGAGGCACTCGCATCGGCCTGTCGGGCACGATGACGTACCTGGGTCTCGTGCTCGACGGCCGGTGGAAGTTTCGGGCACACTTCGCGCGGCTGGTCCCGCGCTTGCTGAAGGTGGGAGCCTCGCTCTCGTGGCTTTTGCCGAACATCGGTGGACCCGGGGTGAGCTGCCGCCGGCTCTACACCGGCGTAGTGAGAGCGATGGCGATGTACGGTGCTCCCGTCTGGTCTGGCGCCCTGGACCGCGAAAACATCGCCCTGCTGCGGCGCGCGCAGAGGGTGATGGCGATCAGGGTCGTGCGGGGGTACCGTACCATCTCGGGTGAGGCAGCGTGCGTGCTGGCTGGAGTCCTGCCCTGGGACCTGGACGCGGCCTCTCTGGCGTCGGCTTACCGCCGGCGTCGGAGTTTGGCGTCCGGGACCCTCAGTCCGGCATCACGTCTGGAATACCACCTTAGGCGAGAGCGGGATGCCGCGATCGCGGAATGGGAAAGGTGGCTCGAGAGTCCGAGTGCGGGGCACCGGACGATTGAGGCGGTCCGGCCGGTCCTCCGGCAGTGGTTGGACAGACGACATGGCGTCCTAACCTTCCGCGCCACGCAGGTCCTCTCGGGGCACGGTTGCTTCGGGGGGTACCTGTGTCGGGTCGCCGGGAGGGAGCCCTCTCCCGTTTGTCACCACTGCCGGAACTGTCCTGACGAGTCGGCGCAACACGCGCTTGAAGAGTGTCCGGCTTGGGTGGAGGAGCGCGGAGCGCTCCAAGCTGTAGTAGGACCGGACCTCTCGCTGCCGGCCGTGATATCAGCCATGGCCGGCAGCGAGAGGTGCTGGGACGCCGTCCTCGCCTTTTGCGAGCGGGTGATGGCGCAGAAGGAGGCAGCGGAGCGGGTGAGGGAGGACACTACCGACCTCCCCCTCCGCCGCAAAAGGACCGGGCGTCGGAGGCTGGCGCATGATCGCCGCCTTCCTCCGTAAATGCCACGCAGAGGGCGGTCGACAGGAGGAAGTCGGCCGCCCACTAAATCTGCCGGGAAGGCGCGCGCGGTGTCCGCCGCGCGCTGTCCCCTAAAGGAAAGGGCCTGACGAGGCACGCCGCCGGGGTTTGCAGACGAATTTGGACTCCTGCGACCCCGGCACGGGCGACGAAGGTGGACACCGCTGGTTTTTAGTGGGTAGTCCGGCATTCTACCGCCGGAGTCCCACACTCCCGCTGCCGAGCTCGGCGGCGGGGTCAGTGCGTAAATGCATTTTCCAGCGTAAAAAAAAAAAAAAAAAAAAAAAAAAAAAAAAGGTTAGGTTAGGTTGGGGTGCATGTCGGTCACCTCCTCGTGGTGCACCCTGGGCAACGGGACGGGCAGCAGTATCGCAGTCGCGGTACTGCTGCTCGTCGCGGCTAACGACCGACCCGTGGGGAATGCGCTCCGGCGCTCTGCTCGGAGCAGAGTTGTCCCGTGAGTGCATACAGGGGGGAATCCTCCGGTTGTGCTGCGCTCGCGCGCGGTGCCACCACGGAGACGGGGCGGGTTTGGCGTGCGCTTACATCGCCGCCGGACAGAGCGAGCAGGAGTCCTGTTTGCTCACCGTCGACATCGTAATCCCGTTGCGTGGTCTCGCGGCCTCGTACGGGACCGAGGGCCCTGCCTTAACCGGCTGGACCACGAGGAAGAAAACCTCTATAAAAATCACCCCGAATCCCAAGCGGCGACGCAGCGTGAAGGGATGCATGGCTGATGGGAAGTTCGGTCAATCTGTGTCAACTTAAACATGAATACGTACGGAAAGAAATCATTACCCCAGGCGGGTACCGACGCTATCAGCGGAGGAGAATCCCGCAGTGTTACGGCACTCAGCCCCACCGAATCTGGGGGGGGCAACGCACGTATTTGTGTTCCCGGTGTAACCGGAGAGCGGCCCGAGAAGGGCGGAGAAGACGAGAGGCCCGAGAAGGGCGGAGAAGACAAGAGGCCCGAGAAGGGCGGAGAAGACGAGAGGCCCGACAAGGGCGGTTATTTTAGTTGCGTTGGAGCAGATGGCTCCGATTCGGACGCTGGGAGATCCAGATCAGCTCACGACTCGGACTCCTCTCACAGCAGCCGATTTTGGCGGCGCTGGCAGCGCGGGGGGGATGACGCCGAAATGGACGCCGATAACGACGACGTCCCTCCTAAAAAGGTTTCCAAGGCGCGTCGAGGCCGTGGCCGACCACCGACGACCGGTCAGTACGTGGGACTCGCGAAGGCAAAGGAGGAGTACCTCAAGCAGTGCCAGAGGGAGCTGGAGCTTGAGGCGGAGACCGAGGCGGTGGCAATCACGCGCCAAGTTAGGGCGACGCGTGCGGCTGCGTATACCATGGACGAGACAGCAGCCTCGGACGAGTGCTCGACGCGGGACCTCCACAAGAGGGCCCAGGAATGCGTCGAAGCAATTTTGAAGCTAACAAAAGCCTCAAAAAATTTGAAGGGGACATTTAAAAAGGCGTATAATGAGTCCGCGGAGACATTGGGCGAGGTGCTCGGTGTCTTATATCAGCGGACAACCAACGATGATATAAGACATCTCCAGGAGGCCAATGACCGGCTTAAGGCCGAAAACATCCAGCTCCGCTCGGAGATGTCGGAGCTGCGGCAGGGCATGGCTGACCTAAGACGCGAGCTGTGCTCGACGTCCGCTCCGGCCCCTCCTTCCTCTACGCGGGAGGCCGGGGACGACGCGCTCGTTCAAAGAATCATGGCCGGGGTGGATGACATAATCAACACCCGATTCCGGGAATTGGAGGCGTCCGGCAGGCCTTTGCCTGATGAGCGTACGCGACAAACGCAGGCTCGAGTGTCTGTCGACGGGACGGAGGCGCCAGCATCCCAGGCGACGGAGCCCCGGGTCACAACACTGACCCCGCCTGCGAATCCGGCCCCAAAGGATGGAAAAACTTCTAAAAAGAAGAAGAAAAAGAAGACGCAACAGGTCGCACAAGTTGCTGCACCTCCTGAACCTCGCCCTCTACCGCCTGCTCCGGCCGCTCTGTCGGAGGGCTGGAACGTGGTGGCGAGGAAGGGGAAGAAGGCTGAAAAGAAGGACCAGGCCCAAGGGAAACAGCAGCCGGCCAAAAAGAGCAAAACCCCGAAGTTGCGACTGCCCAAATCAGCGGCGGTGCAACTATCGCTGCTGCCGGACAGCCAAAAGTCGTACGCCGAGGTCTTGAGGGCCATCAAGGCCGACGGCGTTATCATAGAGATGGGTGTTGAGACCCGCTTTAAGGTCTCCCAAACAGGGGCGCGCATATTGGAGCTGCCCGGCGCTGGCAACGACGACAAGGCGGAGTCACTGGCCCGTCGAATCAGAGAGGTTGTCGGTGATGGAGTGGCAGTCACCAGGCCGGTGAAGTGTGCCGACCTGCGGATTGCTGGGCTGGACGACTCCGTCACGCCTGCAGAGCTGGCTGGCGTAATCGCCAAGGCGGGGGGATGTACCGTGGATGCCGTCAAAGTTGGCGACATACGCCAAAATTACACTGGCATCGGCACGGCTTGGGTCCGCTGCCCGGTCGAGGCGGCCAAGAAGGTGGTCGATGGTCGCCGCCTTCTCGTGGGTTTCGTGTCGGCTCAGGTCACGCTTCTGAAGCAGAGACCGAGGCAGTGTTATCGCTGCCACGAAGTTGGCCACGTGGCAGTGAAATGCGACAGAGGCGTGGACCGCAGCGGACAGTGCTACCGCTGCGGTAAAGAGGGACACACGCGCCGGCAATGTACGGCCGAGGCTAACTGCCCAGTGTGCGAGGCTGCCAACCTACCAGCGAGGCACAACGTCATCGCATGCCCCCGCAAAAAGTCAGGCGCAAAAGGGAAAAAGATGGTGACACCTGGGCCAGAGCCCCCTGCACCGCCGGCCAACAGAGACGGGATGGAATCGGAGTCTATGCAAATTTAGTAATGGACACTAAGATACTGCAAGCCAACCTGAACCACTGTGCCAGGGCTCAAGATCTCCTCGTCCAGAGCCTGGTGCAGTGGTCCGCGCAGGTGGCGGTGGTGGCCGAGCCCTACTCGGTCCCGCCGAGAAATAATTGGATCGGCGATCGCGATGGGGTGGTGGCCATCGTGACCCAGGTCGCCGCGGGCGCCCCGCCCTTTACGAATATTGTGAAGGGCTCGGGTTGCGTCGCTGCAATGCTGGGCCAGATGGCCGTCGTCGGGGTATATTTCTCCCCGAACAAAACGGTCGCCGAGTTCGAGGCGTTCCTCGACGGGACCGAGTCAATCTTGCGGAGGTTCCATCCGGCGGAGGTGCTCGTACTCGGGGACCTCAATGCCAAGTCTAGGTTGTGGGGGTGTCCAGCGACGGATGCGCGGGGGGCGATCCTCGAGGAGTGGGTGGCTGCCACCAATTTGACTGTCCTCAATCGCGGGACGGCTAACACGTGCGTGCGCAGGTCGGGCGGCTCGATCGTGGACGTATCGTTTGCGAGCCCCGGCCTTGCGCGCCGCGTTCGGGACTGGCGAGTGTTGGACGACGTGGAGACTCTCTCGGATCACCGCTACATCCGCTTCGAGATCTCCGCTCGTTCGGCGGTGCCGCCAAGCTCCAGCCGTGCCTCGGCAGGGGAGGGTCCTCGATGGCAGCTGAAGCGTCTCGACCGGGAGCGACTCGAAGAAGCGGCGATAGTGGCGTCGTGTCAGCCACGCGTTGACGGTTCACCGGACAGGGTGGCAGACTGGCTGGTGACCAGGATGACTGACATCTGCGACGCGGCCATGCCGCGGTCGGGGGGTCGCCCTCGGCGGGCTCAGGTGTACTGGTGGTCGGAGGCGATAGCGCAGCTGCGCAGGGAGTGCGTGGCTGCTAGACGCCAGTACACACGCTGCAGGAGGCGCATATTTCGATCGCCCCTTAGCTCGCAGGACAGGACACGGCACGAGGAGGAGGGCGAGCGGCTGTACGCCCTTTACACGGCAGCCAAAGCCAGCCTCCGTCGTGCCATTGGCGAGTCGCAGGCCGCGGCCAGGGAGGAAATGTTGGACGGACTGAATAGCGACCCCTGGGGAATGCCCTACAAGCGGGTACGCAACAAGCTCCGTCCCTGGGCTCCTCCACTCACGGAGACCCTGGACGCCGAAGTGGTCCGTGAGGTGGTCGCGACCCTGTTCCGACGGCGCCGTCCGAGCACCAGTCACCGTCGATGGCACCGCAGGATGACGGAGAAGACGTCGGAGAGGAGGCACCGGAGGTCGGCGAGTCCGAACTCGAGGAGGCAGTCGCGCGGCTTCGCAAGAAGAACGTCGCTCCAGGCCCGGACGGCATTCCGGGTAGGGCGTGGGTGCTGGTACACCAACACCTGGCACCACGGATTCGAGGGCTATTCTCTGCCTGTCTGGCTCAAGCCATAATTCCACAGCGGTGGAAGACAGGCAGGCTAGTCCTCATCGGGAAAGAAGGCCGGCCGGCGGAGTCGCCGTCGGCGTACCGCCCCATCGTCCTCCTGGACGAGCTCGCAAAGCTCTTCGAGCGTGTTGTAGCCGCGCGTTTGGTGGCGCACCTCGGGCGTGGGGGACCCGACCTCTCGGACGTGCAGTTCGGCTTCCGCAGTGGTCGCTCCACTGTGGATGCCATCCTGTGCGTCCGGGCCCAGGTGCAGGAAGCGGTGGCCCAGGGCAACGTCGTCGTGGCGGTGTCTCTCGACATCGCCAACGCTTTCAACACGTTGCCTTGGAGCTGTATTAGGGAGGCGCTCCGCTACCACGGGGTGCCAACCTACCTTCGTCGTGTGGTCGGTGCCTACCTCTCCGATAGGTGGGTGGTCTTCCCCGGAAGGACCGGGATGATAAGGAAGGAAGTCGTATGCGGTGTTCCGCAGGGGTCGGTGCTCGGTCCACTCCTGTGGAACATCGGGTACGACTGGGTGTTGCGTGGCTCGCTGCTGCGCGGCGTCAGCGTCGTCTGTTACGCCGACGACACGCTGGTGCTTTCCCGCCGACCAACGTATCGGGAGGCGGTGGTGCTGGCGACCGCTGGCGTCGCGCAAGTCGTGGCGCGAATCCGGCGCCTCGGCCTCACCGTCGCGCTGGACAAGGCGAAGGGTGTAGCCTTTCACGGCCCGAGGAGGGCGCCTCCCCACGACGCCCATCTGATCGTGGGAGGCACTCGCATCGGCCTGTCGGGCACGATGACGTACCTGGGTCTCGTGCTCGACGGCCGGTGGAAGTTTCGGGCACACTTCGCGCGGCTGGTCCCGCGCTTGCTGAAGGTGGGAGCCTCGCTCTCGTGGCTTTTGCCGAACATCGGTGGACCCGGGGTGAGCTGCCGCCGGCTCTACACCGGCGTAGTGAGAGCGATGGCGATGTACGGTGCTCCCGTCTGGTCTGGCGCCCTGGACCGCGAAAACATCGCCCTGCTGCGGCGCGCGCAGAGGGTGATGGCGATCAGGGTCGTGCGGGGGTACCGTACCATCTCGGGTGAGGCAGCGTGCGTGCTGGCTGGAGTCCTGCCCTGGGACCTGGACGCGGCCTCTCTGGCGTCGGCTTACCGCCGGCGTCGGAGTTTGGCGTCCGGGACCCTCAGTCCGGCATCACGTCTGGAATACCACCTTAGGCGAGAGCGGGATGCCGCGATCGCGGAATGGGAAAGGTGGCTCGAGAGTCCGAGTGCGGGGCACCGGACGATTGAGGCGGTCCGGCCGGTCCTCCGGCAGTGGCTGGACAGACGACATGGCGTCCTAACCTTCCGCGCCACGCAGGTCCTCTCGGGGCACGGTTGCTTCGGGGGGTACCTGTGTCGGGTCGCCGGGAGGGAGCCCTCTCCCGTTTGTCACCACTGCCGGAACTGTCCTGACGAGTCGGCGCAACACGCGCTTGAGGAGTGTCCGGCTTGGGTGGAGGAGCGCGGAGCGCTCCAAGCTGTAGTAGGACCGGACCTCTCGCTGCCGGCCGTGATATCAGCCATGGCCGGCAGCGAGAGGTGCTGGGACGCCGTCCTCGCCTTTTGCGAGCGGGTGATGGCGCAGAAGGAGGCAGCGGAGCGGGTGAGGGAGGACACTACCGACCTCCCCCTCCGCCGCAAAAGGACCGGGCGTCGGAGGCTGGCGCATGATCGCCGCCTTCCTCCGTAAATGCCACGCAGAGGGCGGTCGACAGGAGGAAGTCGGCCGTCCACTAAATCTGCCGGGAAGGCGCGCGCGGTGTCCGCCGCGCGCTGTCCCCTAAAGGAAAGGGCCTGACGAGGCACGCCACCGGGGTTTGCAGACGAATTTGGACTCCTGCGACCCCGGCACGGGCGACGAAGGTGGACACCGCTGGTTTTTAGTGGGTAGTCCGGCATTCTACCGCCGGGAGTCCCACACTCCCGCTGCCGAGCTCGGCGGCGGGGTCAGTGCGTAAATGCATTTTCCAGCGTAAAAAAAAAAAAAAAAAAAAAAAAAAAAAAAAAAAAAAAGGTTAGGTTAGGTTAGGTTAGGTTAGGTTAGGTTAGGTTAGGTTAGGTTAGGTTAGGTTAGGTTAGGTTAGGTTAGGTTAGGTTAGGTTAGGTTTTTTTTTTTTTTTTTTTGACAATTTGTTTCGCTTAGGTTTTGTACAATATTTCTTTATAATGAGTTGTGCTTTTTTATTTTTTTTAGTTGTACGAAGTATGAAGTGGAGTGGAGAGGGTGGGTGCTGCGATTTGATACAGATGTCCCCCTCTCCGCTTCCAGAAGGGCTCGAGTTCCGGCGGACAGCTTAATGAGTATATTTACTGCGATGACCGGAACACGTTCCCAAATGAATTGATGATGTGTATTATGAAAATGATGTGGGAGTATGTGAGGTGGGATGAGTATGTGTGAATTGTAATGGAGAATGTACGGTGTTAGTAATTTACGATGTTGATGTCTAATTAACAAGCAAATTCGAGAAACATTAACAATTAGTGGTAATGAGTAGATAAATTACAGTGTTGAACAATTAGGCGAATTTGAAATGAGATACATTAATTATCGACCAATCAATAACAATAATTAAACAATCGAGCAAGTTTGAGAAATATCAATAGAATATGGTAAAGAGTAGGCAAGAGCAAATGCAATGATAGACAAGTGTTTTATACATTAATAATTAGTGGCAATGAATTAATAATTTACAATCTTTGATATTTACTTGAGACACGTTAAGAACTGATTAATTAGCAATTTTAGGTATTGCCTCGAGATACATTAATAATTAATAATAATTAAACATGAGGCGAATTTGAGAAACATCAGTAAAATATGGTTTAAAGTAGACAAAAGCAAATGCAATGATAATCAAGTGTTTTATGAATTAATGATTACTGGTAATGAGTTAATAATTTACAATTTGATATTACTTAGGATACATTAATAGTTAAATAATTTACAATATTGGTATTAGTTTGAGATACTAATAATAAAACATCAGGCAAATATGAGAAACATCAATAAAATATGGTATAAAATAGACAAGAGCAAATGCAATAATAGTCAAGTGTTTTATAAATGAATGATTACTGGTAATGAGTTAATAATTTACAATTTTGATATTTACTTGAGATACATTAATAATGGCATAATTTACAATTTTGATATGAGCTTGAGATACATTAATAATTAAATAATTTACAATTTGGATATTAGTTTGAGATACATTAATAATTAAATAATAATAATAATTAAACATCAGGCAAATTTGAGAAACATAATTTTTTTTTTTTTTTTTTTTTTTTTTTTTTTTTTTTTTTTTTTTTTTTTTTTTTTTTTTTTTTTTTTTTTTTTTTTTTTTTTTTTTTTTTTTTTTTTTTTTTTTTTTTTTTTTTTTTTTTTTTTTTTTTTTTTTATATATAGAAATAGTACAATAGTAAAATAAATTTAAAGTAAAAGACAGAAGAAGATTAATTATGTACATGTGATAAATTAATTATGTGGAGTTATACTCCTTGAGCGCGTTAATGACCGAGCTCGACAAACGGACGAAAGAGTCTACGCAGGACTGATGTTTAAGTAAGTCCACAAAGTTGAACGGGTCAATATCGAGGTGTCTGCAGACTTGGGTGTGATTAAAACGGGCTGCCGTGAAGCGAGGGCACTGTCGGAGGAGGTGATCGATCGTCTGTGACGTTTGGTCATCGCAGGGACAGACGTCGGACTCGGTGATGTGGAATTTGTATAGATATGATTTGCTGTATGAGTGTCCTGATAGCGTTTGTGTAAGTGTAAAGGAGATGTGTGTATTTTGGAAGAGGGTGTGTATGTGATCAAGTGTGGGAAGAAGATTCCGAGTATGTTGCCCCTCTTGTGCTTCTTCGTATCTCTTGCGCCATGCGAGAAGGGTCATCTCTCTGGCCATGCGTTTAGTGTAGCTTATGGGAAAGGAGGAGTAATCCGATGCTTTATGCAGGAGTGCCGCGCTCTTAGCCGCCGTGTCAGCAGCTTCATTGCCGGCTATGCCAACGTGACTTTTGACCCACGCAAGCTCAATGCGGCCGGTGTGTGAGTGGGTGTGTAGTGTGTGGTGTATAAGCGATACGAGAGGGTGTGTGTTGCTTCGGTGCTGGGCGGCTTGGATAGCCGCCTTAGAGTCAGAGAGTATGAGAGTGTGCGGGTGTTTATGTAGGGAAGCCCACTTGGCGGCTTCAAGTATGGCGAGAAGTTCTGCTTGGAACACGGAGCAGCTGCAGTGCAATTTGAACTTTTTGATGACCGATCGACCTCTTTCGTCATAGCAGATAAAAGCGGCGCCGACCGAGCCATCGTCCAATTTACTGCCGTCCGTGTATATGGAGAATATAGGATGAGGGTGTGAGGAGAGGAATTCGGCGATTTGCGATTCGTTATGAAAATAGTGGGGTGCAAGAGTAACGCGGTCTGCGGGGTGTAGGAGGTTATGGGGGGGAGTCTGTTTTTCGAGA
>HG992191.1:19960271-19986373 GCA_905220545.2 Melitaea athalia | reverse complement strand
AAAAAAAAAAATTTTTTAAAGTAAAAATTCGATTTTTTAGACAGTTTTCTAGTTTTTTTTCAAAGGAAATAGTGTAAAATAGTGACTGTGCGAACTTTAAAAATTCATAACTTTCTAACCGTTCAAGCTAAAATTAGTCTGTTTGTATCACTGAATTCTACATAAATTCAGCTTTAATTCAACATATAGTTTGTAAATATCTGTTCAGCCAAAATTTTTTAAAAACATTTATAATCTAAAGTTCTGTGTAAATTCCCGCTTTATAAAACTTTGTGCTAAAACGCTGACGAATCTAAAGCGATAACCCCCCTTTTTTATTTTACCAAAAAGTGACCACTGTGACTGTGTATAAGTGTGCGGAGTTTCAGAATTTTATGTGGAAAATTAAAGGTACTTTTGGACAATTTTCTTAGATTTTAATAAAAAAACCGTTACACTAAACCAGCCAGTTTTAGTGTTTTTTCCGAACTTTCTACTTTAACCAATACTTAGGACATATTTAACTATACCACCGTAATAAAGTGACAAAAATTTCAACACATAAGTGATAAACCAGTGAAAAACCTAACCGTGTAGTTCGAATTAAAGTTCCAGCTCCCATATCGCAAAAACCAAAGCGACGACACCTCATTTTTATTTATTCAGACAGTGCGAAATAAAATAACGAACAATTTGTGATATCATTTATAATTTTGTGATTATAATTGGATTTTTTATGAGAAATTTTCTGAGCGTGAGAACCGCACTGCAAAGTTTGTTTTCACTGAAAATTTTTAAATTCGTCGTAACTTCCCCATTTCACCCCCTTTTTTCAATTTTCTTTTACTCAATATTATTTCTTTTACATCCTTTAAACTACTATACACTTTATTCCCTAAATTTCCCGAGAGGAAAAAAGTGAAAAAAATTTTCATTTTACGTAAAAAAAAAAATTTTATTTTTGATTTTAAAAATTTTGAAACCCACATCAAAATCCTCCAGCTTCGCCCTCTTAAATGAGGTATTGCAAAACACTCTATGTTTTGTAATTTCTGAAAATAAATTTATTTAAAAATACATTCAAAAAATTTTTTTTTAAAAATCTATAACTTCTATTAAACTTAACCGTTCTTAAAGCGGTTTTCATTATACACTTTCTCTCTACCCCGTCTACCCACCCCTACCCTAAAAATATTTTTAAACCCCTGCCATGGCGCCGCCAGCGAAGAAAACCGTTACACCGAATAAACGCTTACCATACCTCGGCTCCGATGTTCAGAACCGCTCCTCCTTCAGAAAAATTATAGAAACCCTCGTCGGCACCATTTGTGCTTCTGTCAGAGAGGGGAAAAGTGTTACATCGGCTAACAAAGACCTCATTTTTGACTCAGCCACCGAAATTGAAAAAGCTTGCGACAAATATTTCCAACTCGTTGCGGAAGAAGAAGAACGCTACGACCCTACATACAACTCACCCGAGTGCTACAAAAACGTCGTTACCGATCTAACCAAAATTATTAAGGAGGAGGTCTCTAGCATCCGAGAGGAAATAAAGGTTAGTAACGAAGCAACTACTAATAAACTCATGTCTACCTACGCCACCATTGCCGGGCGACAAACTCAGGCCCGGGACACCCCTGGCCCCGCCCCTAAGACCACCCCCCCGGCGAAGAAACCCGCCGCTGCGACACCACCCACCACCAGGCCGGCCATCGTGGTCATCTCAAAGACACCGGGTGCCTCCAGAGAGGAGACACTTAAAAATTGTAAATCCACTATTTCCTTTAAAGATACTAATTACGCTCCGGCCAGAGTAGTCCCGGTTTCAAATAATAAGCTTCGCTTCGAGTTTGACTCGGAGCGCGACCGCGACGATGCGCTCCAGCGCATACGCAGTGCCAAAGAGCCAAAGGTCTCGGCTGAGGTGGCCAATAGGCTCAAGCCTATGGCTATCTTAAAAGGTATTTCGAGCGACGTCGCTGTGGAGGAACTGACCGACGTCATTTTAAAACAAAACCCGGAACTCAGCGAGTTTGATTCTACACAATTAAAATTCAAATTTAAACGCGATAATCGCAATCCATCATTATACAACGCTGTCTTCGTTACCCACCCTTCTGCCTTCCGCGTCTTACTCTCCCTCGAGCGCGTGCGCGTTGACTACCAGCGCGTACACGTCGAGGAATTTAGTCCTTTCTTACAATGTCATGCGTGTCTGCAGTTCGGACACACTTCCACTCATTGCAAAGCAGCCACTAAGCGATGTGCGCATTGCGCGGAGTTAGGTCACTCCCACAAGGAATGCACCGCCACAGAGTCGTCATTTAAATGTTTTAATTGTATTTCCCACAATATTAAATTTAGCGACAAAAGTCCTGAGAAGTGGTCGGTGACTCACAAGGCTACTTCGGACACATGCTTCATAGTCCGTTCAATGCGAAACAAGACTAGATCTAACATAGATTACGGATCCGCGCCGTTACCCTCATTTAATGGTGCGGTACGGACGGCTCCGTAAATCCAATATTGATACCTCTAGCTTTGTTATCGCCTTGATTACTAAATACTTATTAACTTTATTCTATATAATATACCACATATATAGTAACTTCATATAACTGCAGACACACATGCATCCATTAATATAATAATCGCGCTCCAGACTCTAATATATGTATGTATGTATTGATATATTTTTCTTTATATACCTTATGCAATATACTTTATATATATACTTTACACTTATCGAACTATTTTATACTACATATTTACCTAATAACTACATTCATTGTCACGCTCAGTCCTTCACACAACTACATAATATACATATCCTCGCCGGAGACATACATACATACAGTTACACTTTTACACTCGCTGAGACCGGGCTTTTAAGCCTAATATTTCATCTAATGTTCGCCGCATGGGCTGACATTGCGTTCTGCCTCAGCGGCCTGGGCAACCGCATGTCGCTGATTGCATGTCCTGCCGCAGCGGCGTCTTAAACTATCTCCGACGAGACTATCTGAGTCTCGCTCCTAGTCGAACTCGAATCCCTTGGCAATCATTGATTATTTTTAAAATCGTATGCTTATATGAGTGTAGTGTATATAGTTATTTATTATACAGTAACATCTATATTTTTATTTAAAAAATGAATGTTACAACTTTTATAATTAATCTATCATTGAAGTTATAGTTGTTAAACTAACAACAGTTATAAACGCTGATTATAGCTTGTCTTCAACTGTATCATTTGTAATCTGTATCATTTGTATCTGTTAATAGTTTTTCTTATCTTTCTTTTGAAAATACAGAATATTGCACAACAATCGTTATATTTTCCTATAGTGTATCTTAAGATCTCATGTAATTTAAGTCATAATTAATAGTATACAAATCATTGCCAATAACACTGTATTTTTGTTCTCTTATTATCTTTAATCTTTGTTTTATTTTAATTTTGTTGTAATAGCATGTAAGTATATGGGAAACAAAAAAAAAAAAAAAAAAAAAAAAAAAAAAAAAAAAAAAAAAAAAAAAAAAAAAAAAAAAAAAAAAAAAAAAAAAACACAGAGTACCAAAAAGAATCCCTGGACTCAATAAATATTAACCAATCATTGTACATTAGCTATCTAATTGTTTTAATTCTTATACCTTTCTTAAATTGATTATTGTCGTTTCACTTATGTAACTAGACTTATAAGTAAAACTATCACATCTATTATTGTCCAATAAGTTTTCATCATATCATCGGAGTTGGACGAAAAGGAATGTTTAAATTGGGTACTATGAATAACCCCAACCTCATCGTCCAACCAACTCCATTCATCAATATCATTTCATCAATCGTGTTTGTCGGGCCGTGGGGGGATGACACAATCGTATCAAATCGCGAAGTCTCTACCCCCCTTGCGGTTCTTCAACACTTCATTACTTAAAGCCTTCACCGGGACTACAAGTAAATATATTCGTCTTATAAATCCTCTCTCAGTTAATTCCATCAGTTAATACAAACTTTAGCTCATTACCTGGCCGGAGCGTACCTTTTCGACGTCAATTACTATTGTATCATCATCATCTCATGCGAAATAAATTTCTCATTAGTGTTTCAACCCTTATTAAAAAAAAAAAAAAAAAAAAAAACCTAACCTAACCTAACCTAACCTAACCTAACCTAACCTAACCTAACCTAACCTAACCTAACCTAACCTAACCTAACCTAACCTAACCTAACCTAACCTAACCTAACCTAACCTAACCTAACCTAACCTAACCTAACCTAACCTAACCTAACCTAACCTAACCTAACCTTTTTTTTTTTTTTTTTTTTTTTTTTTTTTTTTTTTTACGCTGGAAAATGCATTTACGCACTGACCCCGCCGCCGAGCTGGGCAGCGGGAGTGTGGGACTCCCGGCGGTAGTGCAATGCCGGACTACCCACTAAAAACCAGCGGTGTCCACCTTCGTCGCCCGTGCCGGGGTCGCAGGAGTCCAAATTCATCTGCAAACCCCGGCGGCGTGCCTCGTCAGGCCCTTTCCTTTTGAGGGTCAGCGCCTTCCCGGCAGATTCAGTGGACGGCCGACTTCCTTCTATCGACCGCCCTCTGCGTGGCGTTTACGGAGGAAGGCGGCGATCGTGCGCCAGCCTCCGACGCCCGGTCCTTTTGCGGCGGAGGGGGAGGTCGGTAGTGTCCTCTCTCACCCGCTCCGCTGCCTCCTTTTGCACCATCACCCGCTCGCAAAAGTCGAGGACGGCGTCCCAGCAACTTTCGCTGCCAGTCATGGCTTTGATCACAGCCGGCAGCGAAAGGTCTGCCCCTACGACACCTTGAAGCGCCCCGCGTTCCTCGTCCCACGCGGGACACTCTTCCAGCGTGTGTTGCGCTGTATCGTCGGCGCAGTCCTCGCAGTGGTGGCAACGGGGAGAGGGCTCCCTCCCGGCGACCCGACACAGGTAGCCTCCGAAACAGCCATGTCCCGAGAGGATCTGGGTGGTGTGGAAGGTTAGGACGCCATGCCGTCTGTCCAACCACTGCCGGAGGACCGGCCGAACCGCCTCGATAGTTCGATGCCCCGCACTCGGACGCTCGAGCCTCCCAATCCACTCTACGATCGCGGCATCCCGCTCTTGCCTGAGGTGCTGTAGTCGCCCTTGTGGTGCTGGACTCAGGGCCCCGGACGCCAAACCCCGACGCCGCCGGTAGGACGACGCCAGAGCGACCGCATCCAGGTCCCAGGGCAGGACTCCAGCCAGCACACACGCTGCCTCTCCTGAGATGGTACGGTACCCCCGTACGACCCTTATCGCCATCACCCTCTGCGCTCTTCGCAGCAAGGCGATGTTCTCGCGATCGAGGGCGTCGGCCCAGACGGGAGCACCGTACATCGCCATCGCCCTCACGACGCCAGTGTAGAGCCTGCGACAGCTCACCCCGGGGCCCCCAATGTTTGGCAACAGCCACGAGAGAGAAGCACCCACCTTCAACAGGCGTGGGACTAGCCACTTAAAATGCGTCCTGAACTTCAATCGGCCGTCGAGCACGAGACCTAGGTACGTCATCGTGCCCGACAGACCGATGCGAGTTCCTTCCACGACCAGATGGGCGTCCTGAGGAGGCGCTCTTCTTGGGCCATGGAAGACAATGCCTTCCGCCTTCTCGAGGGCGACAGTGAGACCGAGACGCTGAATCCGCGCTACGACCTGCGCGACGCCCGCGGTCGCCAAGTCTGCCGCCTCTTGGTATGTCGGCCGCCGAGACAACACCAGCGTGTCGTCGGCGTAACAAACGACGCTGACGCCCCGCAACAGTGATCCACGCAAGACCCAATCGTAGCCGATGTTCCACAGGAGTGGACCGAGTACCGACCCCTGCGGAACACCACACACGACCTCCTTCCTCATGTGAGTCCCGTCACTACCGGGGAAGACAACCCACCTGTCGGAGAGGTAGGCACCCACCACACGACGCAGATAGTTCGGCACCCCGTGATAGCGGAGTGCCTCCCTAATACAGCTCCAGGGCAACGTGTTAAAGGCGTTGGCGATGTCAAGAGACACCGCCACGACGACGTCGCCCTGAGCCACTGCGTCCTGCACCTGGGCTCGGACGCACAGGATGGCATCCACCGTGGAACGGCCACTGCGGAAGCCGAACTGCACCCCCGAGAGGTCGGGTCCCCCCTGCCCGAGGTGCGCCACCAGACGCCCGGCTACCACACGCTCGAAGAGCTTCGCTAGCTCGTCCAGGAGGACGATGGGGCGATATGCCGACGGCGACTCCGCCGGCCGGCCTTCCTTCCTGAGGAGGACTAGCCTGCCTGTCTTCCACCGCTGTGGGATTAAGGCTTGAGCCAGACAGGCAGAGAATAGCCCTCGAACTCTAGGTGCCAGGTGTTCGTAGGCCAGCACCCACGCCCTTCCCGGAATGCCATCCGGCCCTGGAGCGACACTCCTCTTCCTGAGCCGTGCGACGGCCTCCGCGAGTTCGGACTCTCCGACCTCAGGTGCCTCCTCTTCAGTTTCTCCTCCCGCATCAACTGGTGCCATCCGCGGCGGCTGGTGTTCTGCCGGCGCCGTCGGGAACAGGGCCGCGATCACCTCACTGACCACACCGGCGTCCAGGGTCTGCGTGAGTGGAGGAGCCCAGGGACGGATCTTATTGCGCACCCGTTTGTAGGGCATTCCCCACGGGTCGCTGTTAAGTCCATCCAGCATTTCCTCCCTGGCCGCGGCCTGCGACTCGGCGATGGCTTTTTGGAGGCTGGTTTTGGCTGCCTTATAAAGGGCGTAGAGCCGCTCACCCTCCTCCTCATGCCGTATCCTATCTTGGGATGCAAGGGGGGACCGGAATATCCGCCTCCTGCAGCGTGTGTACTGGCGTCTAGCGGCCACGCACTCCCTGCGCAGCTGCGCTATCGCCTCAGACCACCAGTACACTTGCGACCGTTGGGGCCGGCACCTCGATCTCGGCATGGCCACGTCACACATGCCGGTCATCCTGTCCACCAGCCAGTCTGCCACCCTGTCTGGTGAACCACCGACTTGTGGCTGACAAGAAGCCACTATCGCCGCCTCCTCGAATCGCTCCCTGTCGAGTCGCTTCAGCTGCCACCGCGGACCCTCCACCACCGAGGCACGGCTGGAGCTTGGCGGCACCGCCGGACGAGTGAAGATCTCGAAGCGGATGTAGCGGTGGTCCGAGAGAGTCTCCACGTCGTCCAGCACTCGCCAGCCCTGAACACGGCGTGCTAGGGCAGGGCTCGCAAACGAAACGTCCACGATGGACCCGCCCCACCTTCGCACACACGTGTTGGTCGTCCCCCGATTAAGGACGGTCAAGTTAGTGGCAGCCATCCACTCTTCGAGCACCGCCCCCCGCGCATCCGTCGCAGGACAGCCCCACAGCTGCGACTTCGCATTGAGGTCCCCGAGAACCAGCACCTCCGCGGGACGGAACCTTTGTATCATCGCCTCCACCTGGCCGAGGAACACCTCGAAGTCGGCGACTGACTTGTTCGGGGAGAAGTATACTCCCACGACAGCCGTCCCCCCCAGCAGTGCCGCAACGCAACCCGAGCCCTTCACTACATTCGCAAAGGGCTGGGCGCCCACGGTGACCTGGGTCACGATGGCCACTACCCCATCGCGATCGCCGATCCAGTTGTCCCTCGGCGGGACGGAGTAGGGCTCGGCCACCACTGCCACTTGCACGGACCACTGTACCAGGCTCTGGACAAAGAGATCCTGAGCCCTGGCACAGTGGTTGAGGTTAGTTTGGAGAACCTTAGTTTCCATCTAAACTAGGTCTCTATATTGACCTCCCCGTCTCTGTTGGTAGGCGGTGCTTGGGTTTGAGGCCCAGGTAACTCCTTCTTCCCTTTTTTCCCTGACTTTTTCCGCGGGCACGTGACTATACTGTGCCTCGCCGGTTGGTCGGTGGCCTCGCAAGCAGGACAGTTCACCTCTGCGGTGCAATGCCGGCGCGTGTGCCCCTCTTTGCCACAGCGGTAGCATTGTCCGCTGCGGTCCACCTCTTTATCGCACTTCGCTGCCACGTGCCCAACTTCGTGGCAGCGATAGCACTGTCGGGGTCTCTCTTTGAGGAGCTGGACTCCCACCGACACGAAGCCTACTAGAAGGCGGCGTCCCTCGACAACCTTTTTGGCCGCCTCTACTGGGCAACGAACCCAGGCCGTTCCGACGCCGGTATAGTTCTGGCGGATTTCGCCGACCTTGATGGAGTCCGCAGCACATCCCCCGGTCTTGGCGATCACGCCAGCCAGTTCCTCTGGCGTTACCGAGTCGTCCAAGCCTGCGATTCGGAGGTCGGCACATTTGGCCGGCCTAGAGACCGCCACCTCCTTACCGACGATCTCTTTAATACGCCGGGCCAGTGCCTCCGCCTTCTCACTGTTATTGGCACCGGGCAACTCCAGTCTGCGCGCACCCGTCTGCGAGACCTTATAGCGGGTCTCAACGCCCATCTTCGCTATAAGGCCGTCAGCCTTTATGGCCCCGAGGACCTCAGCATACGTCTTTGTACTGCCCGGCAGCAGCTTCAGTTGCACCGCCGCTGACCTGGGCAGTCGCAACTTGGGTGCTTTCTGTTTTTTGGACAAGTTCTTAGGCTGGTTTGATTGCCCATTCTTCCTTCCCTTCCTCGCCACCACGTTCCAGCCCTCCGACAGAGTGGCAGGAGAAGGCGGTACGGGGCGAGGATCAGAAGGCGCAGCCGCTTGTGCGGCCGCACCCGTCTTCTTTTTCTTCTTCTTCTTTGGAGGTTCTACCTTCTTCGGGGCCGGATTCGCCGCTGGGGTCAGCGTGGTAACCCGGGGCTCCGCCGGCTGGGCAGTTGGCATGCCTGGAGCGGGTGTCATCTCGGCCTCAGCGATGGTCACCAATTCCGCGGCTATGTTCGGAACCGGTGGCTTTCGTGCCTTACGCTTGATAGTTTTGCGGGCAGGTGCGGACGTTACCGGGTTACCGGGCGGAAGCGTCCTGGTCGGCGGCAGTTTGGCCTCCAGTTCAGCGAAACGGTCGTCGATCATTCGTCTAACTGACGCCAGAATCGAGGCCCGTTCCTCCTCTTTGTTTTCGGCGCTGTCCTGTGCAGGGATTGCAACCACGCGCGCCAGGTTGTCCCTACGAGGTTCCACCACTTGGGTCTTTATATTATCGAAATCTCTCCTCAGACGGGCGTTCTCCGCTTGGAGTTTGCGGACCTCGTCTGAGGAGGAGCGCTCCTTCAATATCTCAAAAGCCTCCTTAATAGAGGCCGCCGCGTCCTTGAGGGCCTTCACGAAGGTGCCCTTCAGGTTTGAGGACCTAGTCGCCACATGTATAATAGAATCGACGTCGCTCGACACCTGCTGACACAAAGCGTCTACAGTGCGAGGGTCACCAACGTCTAGTCCCAATGCCCGGCGGCTTTCCTCCACCTCCAGAAGGTAATCCTCCAGCGCCTTCTCTTTCTCGCGCGAGGCATCTGCCCTTCTCTCCCTTTTCTTCTCAACTCCGGAAAATCCGGGAACAGAGATAAGTGCGTTGCCCCCCCCAGATTCGGTGGGGCAGAGTGCCGAAACACTGCGGGATTCTCCTCCGCCGATGGCGTCGGTACCCGCCTGGGGTAGTGAAATCTTTGCGTACTTATCCATGTTTTCACGAGTCGGTCGTTAGCCGCGACAAGCAGCAGTACCACGGCTGCGATACTGCTGCCCGTCCCGTTGCCCAGGGTGCACCACGAGGAGGTGACCAACTTGCACCCCAACCTAACCTAACCTAACCTAACCTAACCTAACCTAACCTAACCTAACCTAACCTAACCTAACCTAACCTAACCTAACCTAACCTAACCTAACCTAACCTAACCAGTCTGGCGCGCGAAGCCGAAGCGTAAGCATCGTTTCCGCGTCGCTCTGTGCTTAAAAATCACTAACTTCGGCTCCACAACAGCTAAAATTCCATATTATAGCTCAAAAGTTGCGCGCTGCCGCCAGCATTCTGCTGGTGGTTTTAAAATTTTTTTAGAGTAAAATTTCGATTTTTTAGACAGTTTTCTAGTTTTTTTACAAAGGAAAAAGTGTAAAATAGTGACTGTGTGAAATTTAAAAATTCATAACTTTCTAACCGTTTAAGTTAAAATTAATCTGTTTGTGTCAGTGAATTCTACATAAAACCAGCTTTAATACTACATATAGTTTGTAAATACCCGTTCAGCCAAACATTTTTAAAAACATTTTCAATCTAAAGTTTTGTGTAAATTCCCGCTTTATAAAACTTTGTGCTTAAACGCTGACGAAATTAAAGCGATAACCCCCCTTTTTTATTTTACTAAAAAGTGACCACTGTGACTGTGTATAAGTGTGCGGAGTTTCGGAATTTTATGTGGAAAATTAGAGGTACTTTTGGACAATTTTCTTAAATTTTAATAAAAAAACCGTTACACTAAACCAGCCAGTTTTAGTGTTTTTTCCGAACTTTCTGTTTTAACTTATACTTAGGACATATTTAATAATACCACCGTAATATAGTGTCAAAATTTCTATACAAAAGTGATAAACCAGCGAAAAACCTAACCGTGTAGTTCTAATTAAAGTTCCAGCTCCCATATCGCAAAAATTAAAGCGACGACACCTCATTTTTATTTATTCAGACAGTGCGAAATAAAATCACGAACAATTTGTGATATCATTTATAATTTTGTGATAATAATTGGATTTTTTATGAACAATTTCCTGAGTGCAAAAACCGCACTGCAAAGTTTGTTTTCTCTGAAAATTTTTAAATTCGTCATAACTTCCCCGTTTCATCCCCTTTTTTCAATTTTCTTTTACTCAATATCATTTTTTCTTAATCCTTTAAATTATTATACACTTTATTCCCTAGATTTCCCGAAGGGAAAAAAGTGAAAAAAATTTTCATTTTACGTAAAATAAAATTTTTTTTTCGATTTTAAAAATTTTGAAACCCACACCTTAATTCTATAGCTTCGCCCTCTTAAACGAGGTATTACAAAACACGTTAAGTTTTGTAATTTTTATTTAAATACTTATTAAACTTCTAATAGTTTTAATTCTATAACTTTTGTAAAAATTAACCTTTTTTAATGCGGTTTTCGACAAACCCTTTCTTTTAACCTCTCCTACCAATCTTTACCCTAGAAAATTTTTTTTTTAACAAAAATGCCGATATCACACTCCCCCATCGAAGGAAGAAGCCGTGAGCCTTCGCAATCCCGCAATAAAGGTGGGAAAAACGCCCTTAGAGAATCTGCCGAATATAGACAAATGCTTACGTCTCTGCCAACGTCTCCTGACGACGTCTCTGACCACACCACCTTCGTGGAGGCCATCGAAAAATTAACTATGCACATAGAAACAGCAATCACAACTGGCTCCAACACTAGCAGGATAAACAAAGCTGCTGTCTTAGCGGCAGCAGACGAGATCAATAGACTATCAAAACTTTACACTTCTTCTAACCCCACCCCGGCGCCTGCTCTCGACGCTCCCCCTACAGAAAAGGTACAAAACATTGACCTCCTGGGAGACATGAAAAAAGACCTCATTAAGGAGATACGACAAGAGGTCCGCCAAGAAATTCGGCTAGAAATTGCGAAGCTCAGGCAAGACCCAAAGACAAAGGACGTCCAACCAGCTGAGGACAACACCATCACGTACGCCAGCATGGCGAAAAGGCCTGGGCACGCTCACGCCGCCCCTGGCCCACCGATCAACAAAGCTCCGGCCCGAATCGTCGTGACCCAGCCGCCCGTCACAAGACCCGCTATTATCATCACCACGAAGTCTCACACCAACAGCAGGCAAGAAGCAGTCGACGCCTTCCGACAATCGATATCTTTTAAGAAATTGGCATACGGCCCCGCTAGAGTTACCCCAGTTTCAAAGGGTAAAATCCGGGTCGAGTTCGACAAACCTGAGGACAGGGATGACGCCTTAAAAAGGCTAAACACTGGCAGCGATTCAAAAGTCAAGGCCGAGGTGGCCACCAGACTCAAACCCATGGCTATTCTAAAAGGGATAGCGAAGGAAACCACGAAAGAGGAGCTGATCGAGGTCATCCTGGGACAGAACCAGGAGCTCGGTGAGTACAACCAAAATGACATCTCACTTAAATTCATCCGTGACAACAGAAACACAGCTCTATACAATGCCGTCATAATCACCAGCCCCAGGGCATTCCGTACACTCATGGGAATGGAGAGAGTGCGTGTGGACTATCAGCGAGTCCACATAGAGGAATTTTCTCCGTTCCTACAATGCCTGTCGTGTCTGCAGTTCGGACACACGAAAGCTCACTGCAAAACACCCACCGCCCGCTGCGCTCACTGCGCGCAAGGCGACCATTCACACACCGACTGCCAAGCCAAGGACTCCACACCCAAGTGCTATAACTGCACCACACACAACACCAGGTTTGAGAACAAGTACCCAACAGACCACAAAGCCACGTCTAACACGTGCCCTATTCTGAGGGCGATGCGCAATAAAACTAATAATAACATCGATTATGGATTCACGGCCTAAAATTCACATACTGCAGTGCAACACGGACAAATCTAAACACACCTTTCACGAACTCATCCAATACTTCACTCACAGCAAACACAACATCGCCCTCGTGACTGAACCTTACATAGGGGCAGGAGACAAGGTTAAAAATATAAACGGTCTTAATTTGTTTCAATTTCCATCCCCAAATAGAAAAGTTAAAAGCTGCATTATTACTAAATCCGGAATCGGCCCCATTCTGGGCATCTCTGAACACTCGTCTCCGAACCTATGTATTGTTCGGGCACAATTAGGGCACACACAAATACACATCATATCCATTTACATAGAACCCAGAACAGACACACACAATACACTCGAACTCACAGACCGCTTCCTCCAACACAACACACAAATTGATTGCGTCCTAGGGGGCGACCTAAACGGCTGGCACCCTTCGTGGGGTAGCGCTCGCGCCAACGCACGTGGGGCTGACATCGTCACCATGGCGCACGCGAACGACTTATACGTCTGTAACACCGGCTCCACGCCCACATTTGAAACGACCTCCTACCGGCGCTATCGCTCTTCCATCATTGACATAACACTCGCCTCAGCTTCTTTACACCAAAACATCACACACTGGAAGGTGAACATGGACTCATGCCCCTCCTCTGAACACAATGCTATTGACTTTACAATTACCCATAATCAGTCACACTCATCCACGCACACTACACAGCACAGCAACACATCTACCTTCCTATACAAAAACCACAAAGCTCACTGGCCCACTTTCAACAGTGCGCTACTCACACACGCGCTCGCTAACAACCTTCTCGACACCCAAATAGATACACTTAACAACGACGATCTCGAACTCTTTATCGACAAACTCACTGACACCATACACTCTGCCTGCAAGGAGTCCATGCCCATCAGGACTCCCGGCTCCAAGCCAAAACCTCCCTGGTGGACCGAAGCCCTGGAGACTCGTAAGCGCGAAGTCATATCCTTGCATCGAGCGCTACACGTTGCCAAGAGAAATGGGGGGCCTACCGAATCTCTCGGCAGCCAGCTCCTCGAACTCAAAGCGACTTACGCCAATGAACTTAGAGCGGAATCCACGACCAGCTTCAGAAGGTTCTGTGAACTACAGACGAAAGAGAACGTTTGGACTCTCACCAATAGGCTCATAAAGGAATCGAGCCCACGAATCCCCCCGGCAACTCTCAAGACCGACGACAACACATACACAACGGACGGACACGACACAGCCAAAGCTCTACTAGACAGATTCTACCCCGATGACGACCCAGACATTGAACCACGACACTCCTTTCTGAGATCGACCCTCTCCACCCCATCCTCCACCGAACCTGACCCTCCCTTCACAACACAGGAAGTACTGGAAGTGCTCAAGGACATGAGCCCCAAAAAGGCCCCCGGCCTCGACAACCTGACTGCCGACATCTGCTTTAAATCCTCCCTACTCCTCCCAGGCCTCATCACAGATGTAATGAATCGCTGCCTCGCTTTACACCACTTTCCCAGACAATGGAAGAGAGCATATGTTAAGATAATACCAAAACCCAACAAGAGCGATCACACCGACTTAAACTCCTACCGACCGATCGGACTGCTCCCCGTATTCGGCAAAGCCCTGGAAAAACTCTTTGTCCGCCGAGTCACGTACACTGCGGCGAAAGCGGGCAAATTAAACGACAGACAGTACGGGTTCAAACCCCAGACCAACACAACTGCTGCTCTCCGGGCAGCCATCGACCAGATCAAGACGGACAAGAATAACGGACTCATGACAGTAGCGGTCTCACTCGACATAAAAGCGGCATTTGACAACGCCTGGTGGCCGGCTCTCTTCCATCGCCTTAGACACATAGACTGTCCCTCTAACATCTACCGACTAATACTCAGCTATACCACTGACCGAACGGTAATTCTAGACCACGCCGGATCCCGGATCTCCAAGACTATGTCCAAAGGCTGCATCCAGGGATCAGCCTGCGGCCCAGTCCTATGGAACATCATCCTCGACGAGCTTCTGGAGCTCGATTTGCCCTCTGGGTGCCGACTCCAGGCTTTCGCGGATGATGTACTACTAGTCGCGTCCGCCAGGGATTTAACCACATTACAAAACAACACTGAGCACGCACTTAACGCTATCGTGAGCTGGGGACGAGGGGTCAAGCTCACGTTTAGCCCCAACAAGACGCAAGCCATCGCCTTCAGTGGAAAGGCTAAACGGGCACGCATACACATCGACTCCCATCCACTACACATGCAGGATAGCATTAAACTACTTGGTGTTATCCTTGACGAAAAATTACTCTTCCAGAAACACCTGACACACATCATCACCAAAGCCACACTCATCTTCCAGAAACTGATACTATACTGCAGACCCACTTGGGGAGCTCATCCCGAAAATATCCGCACGATCTATAACCAAGTCATACAACCCATCATAACGTACGCCGCCGGCATCTGGGGCCATGTCGTCAGAAAGAAGTGTGCTGCCAAAAAGCTACTCGGCCTGCAGCGCGGCTTCGCAATCAGGGCCATCAGGGGCTTCCGAACCATCTCCACCGTCGCTGCGATAGCACTAGCCAGATTCACTCCCATAGACTTGAAAGTCCTTGAGGTCAGAGAAATCGAAACCACCAGACTCGATGGCACAAGCTCATTTCTTCCTGACGACATCGCTCTCGAAAAACAGACTCCCCCCCATAACCTCCTACACCCCGCAGACCGCGTTACTCTTGCACCCCACTACTTTCATAACGAATCGCAAATCGCCGAATTCCTCTCCTCACACCCTCATCCCATATTCTCCATATACACGGACGGCAGTAAATTGGACGATGGCTCGGTCGGCGCCGCTTTTATCTGCTATGACGAAAGAGGTCGATCGGTCATCAAAAAGTTCAAATTGCACTGCAGCTGCTCCGTGTTCCAAGCAGAACTTCTCGCCATACTTGAAGCCGCCAAGTGGGCTTCCCTACATAAACATCCGCACACTCTCATACTCTCTGACTCTAAGGCGGCTATCCAAGCCACCCAGCACCGAAGCAACACACACCCTCTCGTATCGCTTATACACCACACACTACACACCCACTCACACACCGGCCGCATTGAGCTTGCGTGGGTCAAAAGTCACGTTGGCATAGCCGGCAATGAAGCTGCTGACACGGCGGCTAAGAGCGCGGCACTCCTGCATAAAGCATCGGATTACTCCTCCTTTCCCATAAGCTACACCAAACGCATGGCCAGAGAGATGACCCTTCTCGCATGGCGCAAGAGATACGAAGAAGCACAAGAGGGGCAACATACTCGGAATCTTCTTCCCACACTTGATCACATACACACCCTCTTCCAAAATACACACATCTCCTTTACACTTACACAAACGCTATCAGGACACTCATACAGCAAATCATATCTATACAAATTCCACATCACCGAGTCCGACGTCTGTCCCTGCGATGACCAAACGTCACAGACGATCGATCACCTCCTCCGACAGTGCCCTCGCTTCACAGCAGCCCGTTTTAATCACACCCAAGTCTGCAGACACCTCGATATTGACCCGTTCAACTTTGTGGACTTACTTAAACATCAGTCCTGCGTCGACTCTTTCGTCCGTTTGTCGAGCTCGGTCATTAACGCGCTCAAGGAGTATAACTCCACATAATTAATTTATCACATGTACATAATTAATCTTATTCTGTCTTTTACTTTAAATTTATTTTACTATTGTACTATTTCTATATACCTATATGAAAAAAAAAAAAAAAAAAAAAAAAAAAAAAAAAAAAAAAAAAAAAAAAAAAAAGACACTACAAAAAGCGACATACAACTGCCATGAAAAAAAAAAAAAAAAAAAAAAAAAAAAAAAAAAAAAAAAAAAGATGTTTCTCAACTTTGCCTGATGTTTAATTATTATTTACTTATTAATGTATCTCAAAGTAATATCAACATTGTAAATTATTTAATTATTAATGTATCTCAAGTAAATATCAAAATTGTAAATTATGCCATTATTAATGTATCTCAAACTCATATCAAAATTGTAAATTATGCCATTATTAATGTATCTCAAGTAAATATCAAAATTGTAAATTATTAACTCATTACCAGTAATCATTCATTTATAAAACACTTGACTATCATTGCATTTGCTCTTGTCTAATTTATACCATATTTTATTGATGTTTCTCATATTTGCCTGATGTTTTATTAATAGCATCTCAAACTAATATCAATATTGTAAATTATTTAACTATTAATGTATCCTAAGATAATATCAAATTGTAAATTATTAACTCATTACCAGTAATCATTAATTCATAAAACACTTGATTATCATTGCATTTGCTTTTGTCTACTTTTAACCATATTTTACTGATGTTTCTCAAATTTGCCTCATGTTTAATTATTATTAATTATTAATGTATCTCGAGGCAATATCAAAAATTGCTAATTAATCAGTTCTTAACGTGTCTCAAGTAAATATCAAAGATTGTAAATTATTAATTCATTGCCACTAATTATTAATGTATAAAACACTTGTCTATCATTGCATTTGCTCTTGCCTACTCTTTACCATATTCTATTGATGTTTCTCAAACTTGCTCGATTGTTTAATTATTGTTATTGATTGGTCGATAATTAATGTATCTCAAATTCGCCTAATTGCTCAACACTGTAATTTATCTACTCATTACCACTAATTGTTAATGTTTCTCGAATTTGCTTGTTAATTAGACATCAACATCGTAAATTATTAACACCGTACATTCCCCATTACAATTTACACATACTCATCCCACCTCACACACTCCCACATCATTTTCATAATACACATCATCAATTCATTTGGGAACGTGTTCCGGTCATCGCAGTAAATATACTCATTAAGCTGTCCGCCGGAACTCGAGCCCTTCTGGAAGTGGAGAGGGGGACATCTGTATCAAATCGCAGCACCCACCCTCTCCACTCCACTTCATACTTCGCACAACTAAAATATAAAAAAGCACAACTCATTATAAAGAAATATTGTACAAAACCCAAGCGAAACAAATTGCAATCAAAAAAAAAAAAAAACCTAACCTAACCTAACCTAACCTAACCTAACCTAACCTAACCTAACCTAACCTAACCTAACCTAACCTAACCTAACCTAACCTAACCTAACCTAACCTAACCTAACCTAACCTAACCTAACCTAACCTAACCTAACCTAACCTAACCTAACCTAACCTAACCTAACCTAACCTAACCTAACCTAACCTAACCTAACCTAACCTAACCTAACCTAACCTAACCTAACCTAACCTAACCTAACCTAACCTAACCTAACCTAACCTAACCTAACCTAACCTAACCTAACCTAACCTAACCTAACCTAACCTAACCTAACCTAACCTAACCTAACCTAACCTAACCTAACCTAACCTAACCTAACCTAACCTAACCTAACCTAACCTAACCTAACCTAACCTAACCTAACCTAACCTAACCTAACCTAACCTAACCTAACCTAACCTAACCTAACCTAACCTAACCTAACCTAACCTAACCTAACCTAACCTAACCTAACCTAACCTAACCTAACCAGTCTGGCGCTCGCGCTCGTAGAGAACGCATCGTTTCCACGTCGCTCCGTCCCAAAAAATCGCTAACTCCGGCTATATAAGTGATAAAAATCCCTACAATACGTCAAAAGTTGCGCGCTGCCGCCAGCTTTCCGCTGGTGGTTTTGAAATAATTTTTGGACCATTTTTCGATTTTCTACAACAGTTTAAGTGATTTCAGTGCAAAGAAACCGTGAGAAATTGTGAAAAACATTGATAGTGCTCTCTTTAAAAATTCACAACTTTTTTCCCTCTGAAGATAAAATTGTGCTGTTACATTCCATAGATTCTGTGTTAAACCCTCTTCATTTTGATATATAGTACATTAAAATCGGTTCATTAAAACTATTTTTTACAACAGTTACAAACTTAAATTTTCTTGTTAAAAAACTTTGAACGCGTACGCCGTGGAAATAAGATCGATGACCCATGGTTTTTATTGTGTTTTAAAACGTACTTTTGAACTATATATAAGTTAGTGAAAACCAAAAAATTTTTCAACCAAAATTGGATTTTTTATGGACATTTTACCTTAAGTTGGCACAAAAAGCCGTTACGTGAAATCATACTGTGACAGTGAATTTTTTCAAATTATTTGCTTCCACGGATGCCGTGGCTTGTAATTAAGAGGATTTGAGGTGAGGAACCAGAAAAAACTTTTTTTACATAGTGGAAATATACTTTACAAGTTTCGTGTAGTTCAAGTAAAACTTTAAAGTAATCTGTATCAAAAAGTAAAGCGAGGACACCATAATTTTAGTGCATTTATTAGTGAGCGCTCGTGCTAAGAACAATTTGAGATATAAATCAGAATTTTATCACCACAATTGACTTTTCTACGAATTTTTTACTGATTACGTGACCCGCACCATAAAATTGCAAAACATCGCAAATAAGTAGTAAATTTAAATCTGTGATTCCCCACTTATTCTTCGTCTGATCCTCATTTCCCTTCACTGTATTACCTTCTAGTACCCCCTCCTCAATTCTACCTACTTTTTTTTCTTAAATTCCCAAGGGAAAACAAAAATTTTTTTCCGTTAAATTCAATTTTAATTCAAATTTAACGAAAATTTTAAAAAATCTATATCTTCCGATCCACTCGACTCATCATCAAGCGGATTTCACGTAAATTCCTCATTTTACCCTGTCTACCCAACCCCACCCAGAGCTCACCCCTAATCAACCCCCATCTACCCCTTATCTCTACCCCCACCCCCCAATTTCTCGCTTTTTTAAATTTTTTAAAATTGATTCTGAACCGCCTTGCTCCGCCCATCAAAACGAGGTGCCCCTCATCCCCCTCACTTGTCTACTTCTCGAGAAAAAGGCTTTTTGCAGAAAATTGTTTTTTTCCCCTCTCTTTAATAATCTTTATTTTAAAAACTAGCTTCCAGACCCCCCTTTTTTCCAGGCTCAATAGGTGCCCCAATTAATAACGAACCAAAAACTTTTTACTCCAACCGATTCCATCGAATAGATTCTGATACATCATCCATTTAATAAAACAAGGGTCCCCGACGCCATTACCGACTAAGTTGGTACTCAGCGTAGCGCCTAAACGGGGCGTCGGAGGCCAATTCTGACCGAATTTTCATTCAGTTTGATCTGAAGCGATCATAAGGGCAATCTACCCAACCACCTCATCAGCGGCTCCGAAATCCGAGGTTTTTGCACTTCCAGGGGAATAACTTTTTCCCTGGAAGGGCTGACCTAAAAGCCTTCGTGCATTCTCATTATAGATAGGGAGGGGCTTCCCCCCCACTACTTTTCCCCCCCCCTCCCCTGCGCCGTCTCGGAATAAATCTGGTATACACCCCCAAAACTTAATTTTTTCACCGCGTTTACCAGAGGCTTTTAACATACACCTTAAGGCCTCTCCATTACCATATTGCAACCCCCCCTCCCCCCCCCCCCCAAATTTTTTATTTTTACTTTTTTTACCTTCTTTTTCCAAAAATATCACTCAAGATCACTTCCACCATGATCCGCTCCCCGCCCAACACCAGGGCGCGCCCTTCCACCCCCATCAAGGCGAGCACACCTACCTGCGACAGGAAGAAGACAAACTCAGCTCCTCCCCTCGAGGAAGAGCCTCTACTCCCGCCTACATGTCTTCAAGAGACCGCCCTCTCACGTCTTTTAGACACTATTATTGATCTGGCGGCAAACATCCGAGCAGCGGTCAAAGAAGGAAACAGCGTAACCAGACCCAACAAGCTTAAGATTGTCGACGCTTCGGACCGGATCATGGCCGTGGTTGACGAAATTAGAACCCTGCCCCCTACCCCCACCACCACCACCCCTACCACACCTACAACCGATGCCACCCCTCTGGACGACCTCAAGAAAGATTTAAAAGGGCTAAGTGAGGAAATCGCTAAGCTCCGAACTACACCCCCACAATCGTCATCTCAACCACCAGCCGACTTGAAGAACGAAATCATCAGCGCCGTCAAGCAGGAACTTGCCTCCTTCAAGAGGCAAATCAACACCGCCGCCACCACCAACCAGCAGCAACAGGGGATACACCCTCTGTCCTACTCGCAAGCCGTGCGAACGACCGCGCGCACGGCCCCTAGTCTACCACCACCACCACCGCCACAGACCACGCCTCCGGCCACCAAGCCGGCGCTCATCATCGCCTCCAAAAAAGAGGGCGCCTCATCGGCGGACACGCTGTCCTCTTGGAGGTCAACTGTGTCCTTCAAGGACACAAATTTCGCCCCAGCCGGCGTACATTTCGTATCCAACCACAAACTCCGAGTCGACTTTGACAGCGAGGCACACCTTCAAGCCACCCTTCAGAAAATCGGTGAGTCAAACCCATACATAACGGCGGAAGTCTCCAAAAAACTAAAACCTATGTTCATTGTAAAGGGGGTGAATTCCGAGATCCCACCAGACGAGCTCAAATCCATCTTACTTAATCAAAACGACTTCATAAAAAGCTCTATCAATGACCAGAACGATTTAATTTTCAAATTTAAGCGCCCCAATAGAAACGATAAACTTTACAACGCGGTTTTCATGACTACGCCACACGCATGGCGCAATATTTTCAAGTCTGAAAAACTTAACGTAGACCATCAGCGCTTACACTTCGAGGAATTCATCCCCCTCCTCCAATGCTTTAAATGTCTCAGATATGGTCACACAAGAAAATATTGTACAAATAGCGACACCCTCTGCTCCCATTGTTCGGAATCCGGGCATGAATTTAAGGACTGCCCGGTGAAAAAAGACCTCTCCAAGGTCACCTGTTACCACTGCAAAACATCTGCAGAAAAGAGCAAAGGGAGCAGCGATAAAATAAGTCATAGCGCCACATCTGATATCTGTCCGAGAAAGCAATCCATGGTCGTCCGCACTCGCTCCAGGGTCGATTATGGATATTAATCACTCAACAGACAGCATCAACAACACTCTCCACACACCTCCATCATCTTCTCATCGCCATAATTCCATCCAAATCAACCTCGGACGTAGCAGAAATGCACTCCACGAACTAGCCATTTTCATTAATGACTACAAACCCGACTTCGCTTTTATTACTGAACCATACACTGGCAACCAAGAACGTATGAAACTCGACAATACCAACTACACCCTCTACCAATTTCCCACCGGACGCCCCACCCATGCAGCCATCGCCATCAGGAAAAACTTTTCATCTACATTAGGCATGTCCGGTCACTCCAACTCCAACCTGTGCATCGTTCAGATGAAAGACCACGCAACCAACCGCACTATTTTCCTCATCTCCGTATACATCGAACCCCGCAAAGACCCCTACAATACCCTCGACTCACTCCAGTTATTCCTCCATCACCATCCCGACTCCACATTCATCATCTGTGGCGACTTCAACGGTTGGCACAGCCTTTGGGGCTCCGACACGGACAACCGTCGAGGCAACCAAATCGTCGATTTCGTCACCACCAACGACCTTACCATCCATAACTCTGGAAACCAACCCACTTTCAACACTGTCACTCACCGCTTACCTCGCTCCTCCATCATCGATCTCACCATCACCAGCAACCGCCCCTTCATCCACGTACAAGACTGGACTGTCGACCCAAGTATCACCCCCAGCTCCGACCACAACTCCATCATCTTTCACTTATCATTCCATCAAACACACTTTACAAAGAACAAAAAACTATCGACGTTCAGATACAACACATCACACACCGACTGGAACAGCATCATCACCGACTTCACTGACATGATCGAGGACAAGCTCCCCCACACTGACCGTATCCACGAAGCTGACTCCCATCAACTCGACGTCATTATAAACGACATGACTAACGCCATACTATACACCTGTGACCGACTACTCCCTCGAGCTCGCGGCAGACCGACTAAACCACCTTTTTGGAACGACCATCTTCAAACACTAAAACTAAACGTACTTAAAGCCCACCATAAACTCTCACGATATAAACGACGCGGTCTGCCCCTCGACCAATTAATCACTGAGAGAAACGACGCCAGACGCGCATACTCCGACGCCTTCTGCACCACCTCCACAGAACATTTTAAAAGTTTTTGTAACCGACAGACCAAAGAAGACGTGTGGTCCGTCACCAACAGGATCATCCAAACCAAACCCCTCTCGCACCCCCCCTCCACCCTCCTCCTCAATGACGGCAGTTACACCACCAACAGCCTCGAGACCGCCAACGCTCTTATCGACAATTTCTTCCCTCCCGACACTCCCGACTCCACTCCCTCCCAACGATCCATTAGAACCCTAACCACCACGCCCATCGACACACCTCCTGAACCCCCCTTCACCTCAACAGAAATCCTGAACGGCCTAAAACACATGAGTCACAAAAAGGCTCCCGGCGTAGACCACCTCACCGCCGACATCTGCCTCCAATTCGCCATCCGATTTCCCAACTTCCTCACCTCACTCTATAACAGATGTCTCGAACTCTCCTATTTCCCTACCGCATGGAAACGCGCCCTAATTAAAATCATCCCCAAACCCAGCAAGACCAACTACTCCCACCTCTCTTCCTTTCGACCCATAGGCCTGATCAATGTATTCGGTAAACTGCTAGAAAGACTCATCATAGACCGTCTCAACTCCCACCTCAACACCCACAACCTCCACAACTCTCGCCAGTTCGGTTTCAAAGAGCAAACATCCACCACACACGCCATCTTCACTGCCCTTGACCTCGTCAGAGCCAAGAAATCCGCAGGCGAACATGTGATAGCCGTATCACTCGACATCAAAGCTGCCTTTGATAATGCTTGGTGGCCTGCTATCCTCAATAGACTTCGCTCCTACAACTGCCCCAGTAACATATACCAAATTCTCCTCAATTACCTCTCCAACAGAACGGTCGAGCTCAACCTCGCCGACTGCAACCTATCCAGAAACATGTCCCGGGGTTGCATACAGGGCTCCGTCTGTGGACCCACCATGTGGAACCTCATCCTGGACGAGCTGCTAGACCTTCCTCTCCCCCCCAACTGCCACATCCAAGCATACGCTGACGACGTTCTCCTAATCCTTCACTCTCCTTCCCTATCCACTCTCCAAAGCACCACCAACACCGCCCTCTCTCAAATCAGCGCCTGGGGCAGCAGTGTCAAACTGCTCTTCGGGCCTGACAAAACCAAGATCACTGGCTTCACTAACAAAACCTCGCATCTTAACATATACATGGACAACACCAAGATACCATTTTCCAATGAAATCAAATACCTAGGGATCATCATAGACAACAAACTTAAATTCACCACCCACGCCATTCACACTATCGAAAAAACCAAAAAACTGTACTACAAGCTCATTTTATTCACCAGACCCACTTGGGGAATACACCCCGACAATATTCGAGTCATTTATGAACAGGTAATCACACCAATTATTACATATGCAGCCAGTGTCTGGTCCAACGCCCTCCGCTATAAATACGTCGTCAGCAAACTCCTCTCCCTCCAGCGCCTCTTCGCCATCAAAATCATCCATGGCTTCCGCACCTGCAGCACCGTCACCTCCATATCCCTGGCACAGTTAACCCCCCTCCCTGACAAAATCAAGGCAGTCGCCGACATCGAACTCGCGAAGCTTCGCGGCGTCTCTGACCTCCTACCCTCCGACATCCCCATCGAAAAACCCGCCCCCCCGTCTTCCCTACTCCACCCATCCCTTCGACTACCCATATCCTTCACCGAAGTCAACAACATCGCCGAATACAATGACCTAATCACCCACCACTCCTGGCGCATTTTCACCGACGGCAGCCGTCACGACGATGTTGTCGGGGCTGCATTTGTGGCTACTGACCCACAGGGTAACTGCACTACAAAAAAGTACAAACTCCACTCCACGTGCTCGGTATTCCAAGCAGAAATGCTTGCGATATCAAAAGCCTGCCAGTGGATCCTACAAGTCCACGACAGACGCAACCCCCCCCCTTCCGACTCCTTCCACATCTTCTCCGACAGTAAATCCGCCCTCACCGAACTCCTCAACCCTTATAGCCACAACGCCCTCGCCGTTGAAATCTTTCACTTCCTTCACACAGCCAGAACCCTAAACATCAACATACATTTCTCCTGGGTCAGAGCACACGTCGGCATCCCCGGCAACGAGATGGCCGACTCGGCTGCCAAACACGCTGCCTCCTTGCACACCCAACCCACGTTCTACCACACCCCCATCTCCTACCTCAAAGCCGCAAAGCGCAAACAATTAGCCATCTCCTCACAATCCTTCTACGAAGACTCCCCCGGCTCCTCTCACACCAAATCACTTCTTCCCACCCACCACGACCTCTGCAACTTTGTCAACACCATCAAACTCACATTCCCGATCACCCAATTCCTCACCAATCACGCCTACCACAAATCATACCTCCACCGCTTCCACATCACAGACAACGATACCTGCCCATGCAATAACACCGACCCGCAGACCTTCGACCACCTTCTTCACCACTGCACGCGATTTTCACGCACCAGACTCGACTTCTACATCACATGTGACAATGAACTAATCTCCCCAAACGACCCACTACTACTGACTAAAATAACTAACAAGACCGAGATACTCAGCACTTTCATCAACCACCTCACACACATCATAAACGAGCTCAAACACTTCAATAACACATAATACACACACTCGCTCACACTGTCAATACTGTCTGCTTTAAATAATAATAAACTAAATTACTTTATTTCATTTTAAATTATTTTATCAACTGTGGTGTCGTTACTTCATCAGGTTAAACCACATCTCATGCTGATTTTGTTTACTGTACAAATACAAATTATCCTACATGTAAATATTCTAACTGTTCTATTGCTAATCGACAAATTATTCTATATTATTAATCCATGTATTATTTTAGACTTGATTCCTTTGCCACAAATTGTATAATATTACTAATGTACGTGTTCCTTTTCACCTGACTACTGTCACAAAAAAAAAAAAAAAAAAAAAAAAAAAAAAAAAAAAAAAAAAAAAAAAAAAAAAAAAAAATCAATCATGATAAACAAAAAATTCAAAGTACCAAAAAGACTTCCTGGTACCCACAAAAGAACATAGCAGCTTTACTTAATTTATGTTACTGTAAACCTTTACCATGTTTAACTTTTTCAATTGTCATTTTACAAATTATCCTAAATGTAAGTATTCTAATTGTCCCATTGTTAATCGACAAATTATGCTATATTATCAATTCATGTATCATATTCAAACTTGATTACTTTGTCACAAATTACATAATATTATTAATGTACGTGTTCCTTTTCACTTGACTACTATGTATATAAAAAAAAAAAAAAAAAAAAAAAAAAAAATAAAAAAAAAAAAAAAAAAAAAAAAAAAAAAAAAAAAAAAAAAAAAAAAAAAAAAAAAAAAATTTTCAAAGTACCAAAAAGACTTCCTGGTACTCACAAAAGAACATACCAACTTTACTT
>HG992191.1:19950271-19957771 GCA_905220545.2 Melitaea athalia | reverse complement strand
TAACCTAACCACCTAACCCCCCGCCCGACACTTAGAACGGACGCGTACATTGTTTTTCGAAGCCGCTCCGCCAGTTTTAAAGTTTCAAAAATCTTAAAAAGTGGTTTTTTCGCAACGAAAATTAGAGTGCTATATGTCAAAATTTGCGCCTTCGTGCGCTCTACAAGTTGGTGTAATTTGTTTTGCTGAAAAATTGTGACAAGTAATTTTAAAAAGTGAAAAACTGTGAAAAATTGTGAATTGCAAAACTTAAAACGAAAACGCTGCGAAAAGGAGATCGAGAACGTATCTATATTTTTACATCTCCGGACGGGGCTTATTAAGCCCCACAATTTGACGTGCGAATTGGATTTTTCTCGTGAAAACTCGCGGAGATATTAACGAAAAACCTTCGACCACGTGGCCACGTGTTTGTGGATCCAGTGGGGTGAGGGGGAAGCGCAATACCTCATCGGACGCGGCTTGACGAGACCAGTGCAACGACGCTTCGACTATCTCTGTACGGTCAGTGGTTCCGGCGAAATTTGATTTTAAAAAATTTTTCAAAATTTCAATATTTATTATTAAAAAAAGTAAAGCGACGACCCCCTCATAATTTTGTGTTTTTATTTAGAGCTCATTAAGGTCTAGCTTCATACAAAATTTCAAAATTTTTGGTTGGATAGTTTTCGAGTAATAATTTTTTGAATATTAAGGGTGTGCACGTGGGGGTGCAACCCCTGGTCCGATTTCGCCGGAGCCCTGCTGAAAATATTGTAAATATATAGAATAAGTTATTTAAATTTTTTCAGAATTTTTAGATTATTTTTAGTATTTTTAAATCAAATTATTTAATAAAAAAGTGTGTTTTTCGCACCCCAAAAATCGGGGGTTGATATAAAAATTTATTCGATTAGCCCTTGTAATAGATCTTAAAAAGACCTGTAAAACGAGCCCAAGAACGGGTATTTTCGGTCATATCTAACAGAATTTAGAAATATACTGTGACAAGGTGGCCATATTGGCGGCCATCTTGGAAAGTTTAAAACTCTTATAACTTTTGATCCAGGCATCGGAGAGAGTCGCGGCTTTCACTACTGTGTGAGCCACGATCTTCTCCATCTGCTGGTGGGGCTGGGGACTCTATGTAGAGTTGACCCCCAAATCGCGGCTTCGTGACCGAGATCACATAGATCCCATCGCGCTCGACACGGAGAGCCGTCGCACGTGGTTCTGCGACCGGTGGTTCCCGAGTTATAAATTTTTAAAAAATTGTCTAGATTTAGACAATTAGCGCGGACGCCATTTTGAAAATCTTTGAGGCGCAATATCTCGGGAACCGTTGGTCGTAGCGACACGCGGTTTTCTCCGGTGACAAGCCCTCTGGCAGGGCTTTAATTCTGACCACAGGTGGTGACTCTACGTAGAGTCCTTGACGAAAAGGTAGAGTTTTCTCTACCTTTTCTTAGTTTAAGTTTATTTTTAAGTTGTTTAGGTACTGGGGCATATTTGCCTGCCTTTTGACTGGAGAGCGGTCATTTACAACCGCTCCATTTGGAGAAAAACAACTCTAAAAAAACTTTTACGGTTTTTTAGTATATATCGGACTTTTTAATATATTATATCACCTTTTAAATTATTTTCTCCAATTTTAACACTACTGACGCGCCCCCGTGATGTTTGGAATACGCACCCCCAAGGAACGAGCTGGAACGGTCCAGCCCCCAAAACCGACTAAGACCTCAACTGACGGAGTGGTTTCAAAAATCCCTGGGCGGACTAGCCCAGTGAAAAACCTCTCCAAAATAACAACTAAGGATAAGGTTGAGGCGGTGGCTCCTCCGAAGGATGCAGGAAGGGCTCCGTCTAGAACTAGCCTTTCTTTTACCATATCGCCGCCCAAACCCATAAACACAAACTCATTTCACTTGAGTCCAGAACCTCCTAAACAGAAGATTGACTGTAGTCCCCACCGCTTCTCCCGCCAGTCAGCAGAGATGAGCAGGAAAGGCAGTAGGTTGGAGCGTGCGGACGAGCTCGTGGACTTGTCTGCAATAGCGACAACAAACTCCAAAAACCTCAAACGGGAGTACAAGAAAATGATAGGCGAGGCCGTAAGCGGCCTTTACGAGCTGCTCGAGGCGAGTGAGTGCGAATTGCAAGCGTTAAGGGTAGTTCGCATGGGGGAAGGGATCACCGGGGGGGCGGGGCCGGCGAACAAGGACGTCGTACCCGCGCCCGTGGTGACCCCGGACCCCGCGCTGAGCCAGAAGCTCGAAGAGCACACTCGCCTCTTGCTGGAGAATGGGCAGCACATTAAAGATATACAGGACCTGCTCAATAAGCAACAGAAAGAGATGGTCGTCACCCAGAGGACGTATGCGGGTGTTGTTGCGGCTGGTTCTCCGCCGAGGAGACCGGCTGTCTCACACTCGCTGGTGGTCTCGTCGAGCGACGAAACCAAGACAAGCGAAGAGGTCCTCAGCCAGCTACGGGAAGCGGTGGAGGCAAAAGAAGGATGGGTCAAAGTGGACAGGGTGCGTAAAGCCAAGGACAGGAAAGTAGTGATGGCTTTTAGCACGAAAGAGGAGAGAGAGAAAGCAAGAGTGAGAGTGGAAGAAAGAGGAAGTGGTCTCCTGGTCGAGGAGGTGAGCAACAGGGACCCACTTCTGGTTCTGAGGGGCGTCGCCTCAGATAACACTGACGACGACGTGTTGAAGGCCCTAAGGAACCAGAACAGGGAGCTGTTCGACGACCTCGACCAGGAGGCAAACCGGGTCAGGGTTCGTTACAGAAAGAGGACAAGGAATCCGCTTGTGGGTCATGTGGTGCTGGAGACCTCGCCCACCCTTTGGAACAGGATTATCCAAAGAGGATATATCCACATAGACTTCCAAAGGGTGAGAGCAGAGGACCAGTCACCGCTGGTTCAGTGTGCGCGATGCCTTGCGTACGGGCACAGCAAGAAGTTCTGCACGGAGTCGGTCGACGTGTGTAGCCACTGTGGCGGCCCGCACCTGAGGACGGAGTGCGTGGACTGGGCGGCGAGCGTCCCGCCCTCCTGCAGGAACTGCCGAAGAGCAAAATTGGACAAGTTAGACCACAACGCCTTCGACAGTAACTGCCCAGTAAGGAAAAGGTGGGACGACTTGGCGCGGTCAACGGTCGCGTATACGTGAAGGTGCGACTGTCGGCTCTGTGGCGCGCGAATAAATAATCCCCATTCCCCTGGCGGAACACGCGCGGGACACTCTGCAGGGGTCTTGTTTTTGGAGGAAACTTATACGTTTGTTGCGGGACAAGACTCCAGCAGAATAAGAGGGGAACGCGCGGACACCGACTTCTGTTCAGGACTTCTGCATCTTCTGGTTCTGCATCTGGTTAAACAAGGAAATCTTGAAACACATAGGGTCCTCGAACCGGGTAACGAATTAACATCAACAAAAGATGAGGCAGAAAATATAAATAAATCGCTCCCCGATAACAAGGCAGGCAAATATGCTATTATTATATAATTAGTATATAAGTCAATAGCATAGATTAAGGTGAAAATAGTATTATATAAGATAAAATTCAAGTTACCTGAAAATTAGAGTAAACAAATTTGGAAAACTGTTAGTACATAAGTAAAACATCATGTCAATAAACCGTTAGTAGTTAAGTTTATAGAGGATATAAGTTAGTAGATAAGCCAATACAAGTAGATATAGTATACATACAAATTGTGAACAGTGCTAAATTATCAACAAATATATCAAAGTAGATAAATAAATAATGCTACTAAATTGTAATAGACAAAGCTAATTAGATAGACAGTAAATAAAATAAAAGCTGTTGAAAACAGACTAAATAAAAGTAAAGGACCCTTTGAAAACAGAATGTATAACTTAAATAAGCTACACCAAAATGATTTGTAATGGAGATGGTAAACATCACCAAAGCAAAAACTGTATATCTTAATTTAACAGAACAAAAACCCTGTAAAACAAGAAAAATATTGAAACCAGTGTAAAAATTATTTTCCCGAGTTAATAGATAAGTAAGTAAGTAGCCCAACAAGAAATAGGCCCTAAAAGTAGAGGGGAACCCACCCCGAGTGAGAAAGAGATGAATGAAAGAAAGAATAAGTATGCAGCATGGAAGTACGAGAGGCATGAAAGCGAGAACTGGTATGAAAGAGTAAAGTAGCAGATAAAGACCCGGAAATATAACAATCCGGGGGCATAGAAAATTAAAAAAAAAAAAAAAAAAAAAAAAAAAAAAAAAAAAAAAAAAAAAAAAAAACCTAACCTAACCTAACCTAACCTAACCTAACCTAACCTAACCTAACCTAACCTAACCTAACCTAACCTAACCTAACCTAACCTAACCTAACCTAACCTAACCTAACCTAACCTAACCTAACCTAACCTAACCTAACCTAACCTAACCTAACCTAACCTAACCTAACCTAACCTAACCTAACCTAACCTAACCTAACCTAACCTAACCTAACCTAACCTAACCTAACCTAACCTAACCTAACCTAACCTAACCTAACCTAACCTAACCTAACCTAACCTAACCTAACCTAACCTAACCTAACCTAACCTAACCTAACCTAACCTAACCTAACCTAACCTAACCAGTCTGGCGCTCGCGCTCGTAGAGAACGCATCGTTTCCGCGTCGCTCCGCACCAAAAATTCCAATTTTTCGGCTTCTTAACAGCTAAAAATCCAAATTGTATACCAAAAGTTGCGCGCTGCCGCCAGCATTCTGCTGGTGGTTTTAGAATAATTTTCGGACAATTCTACGATTTTTAAAGTGAATTTAAAGTTTTTTTACTATAGAAAAATAGTGATTTTCGCACAGTGCATTTTTAAAAAATTCGCAGTTAATACAGTTTTCAACCAAAATTCAAATTTGTTACTTCATTGTGTTCGCCATATTATCCTCTATAATTCGACATATTTTTTATTAAAATCCGTTCATAAATCAGTGACCTACACCCGTTTTCCCTCGCGGAAGCGGGGATTTTTGTTAAATTTTCAACTAAAAGTGCGTACGACGCCGTAACTAGATCGACGACCCCCAGTGATTTTTGTGTTAAAAGGTGCCTCTCAGTGACCTCCAGCCCCACACAAAGTTTTGGATTTTTTGCTCCAGAGGAAGTGGACTTTTTACCCTTTTTTAACAAATTTGTGAGTAAAAACCGTTGGAGGTAACTCCAAAACTATTAGTGCTGCAAACTTTTTGTGAACATCATTGAATTAGTAGTGACTAGTTATATAAGAAATAACATTAAAAATTAAAATTTTCCGTAAAATAAAGTCATAACAGTGAATACAAGCTTATCTTGCAGTTTCCACATATTTCGTCTCCAAATTGTGAACAATCTACAGTGACAACATACTTTTTTCTTAATTTACTATTGTGCGGTGATTTATTCCGAATCAGAAGACACCTCATTTATAATTTTATCATAAAAACTAAACCCGCTACGATCCAATCCTCGTATAACACGGCCGCAAGACAAAGTTAGTAATTACAAACTTAGTTTGTAGTTTTAAGAACTTTTAATAAATTTGTATTCGTCACCAAAAATCAGAAGTGAATCCATACTCTGTGCTTTTTTCTACCATAAAGCAGCACTACTAGCCCTGCAGAAAGACACCGCAGTTGGATTTTTACTGCCAAAACGAAGACGTCCAGGGCAACTCACAAGTTCTGCCTCGGTTAACACGACCGCACAGCTAAAGTTGTGAGAGGTCTACTTACGTTTTAAAATTTTCATCTCCTCGTAACTCCGTTATTTTTCCTCCTTTCTTAATCATCTTTTGACACAATCCATTTTTAGTGTTCCTCTATCATATTATCGACTTTTTTCCCCTGGTTTTTCACAGGGAAAAAAGTCGATTTTCAAGTTACGTAATATTTTGAGAAACTTATTTTTTCCTCTTAAAAATCCATTTTCAGTCCGATTTAACTGCGGTTTTCGATATTGTGATCAATTTTACCATTATTACCCAAGTCTTGATAATTCACCCCCCTCACCCACCCCTTTCACACCCTTACCTACCCCCGCCCCCCGAAATTTTATTTTTTCATTATAAATTTAATTGGATATATTAGCTTTTAATGTCTCATTTAACCTGTTAAATTTTCATCGCCCTGCCTCATGGGGGGTTGTAGTTATAAAATTTTAAAATTTTAAAAATTTTAAGTAAATTCACGTTAGTTTTAAAAATCTCTAACTTTCGCAAAACTTTACCGATATTAAAGCGGTTTTCGATAAATTCCTTCTTATAACCTTCTCTACCCACCCCTACCCTTACAAAATTTTTTAACTCCCGCCATGGCGCCGCCAGCGGGGAAAAAGGACAACAAGGCTGAGGCGGACTTGAAACCTTTACCTACTACCAGCGATAACGTCACCGGCTTATCAACTTTTACTGAAGTAGTCGACAAACTTACACTTGAAATTATTAAAACCATCGAGGAGGCGCGCAGCGTTACTTCTGCTAATAAGAAGTACATAATTATGGCAGCGAAAGAAATTCGCGTAAGTTTTAATAAATACCTGGCTATAACTGAGTCAGCTAACCCGCATGATCTCTCCTTAGAAGCTCAAACTCTCCGCGATGACCTCATATCTCAGCTCCCATCCCAAAATGAACGTATGATTAGGCAAATTAAGGAGCTCAGGGAGGAAAACGCCGCTGCAGTGAAAACCCTCCAGGAACAAATAAATAAATTAAATTCCGATTTAAAAAAGGACAACGAATCGGCGACAAAAATAATTACGTCCACTTACGCCTCTATCGCCAAGCGACAAACCCAGGCCCGGGACACCCCTGGCCCCGACTCCAAGACTATACCCCCGGCTAAGAAACCCGCCGCTGCGACACCGCCCATCACCAGGCCGGCCATCGTGGTCGTCTCGAAGACTCCTAGTGCCTCCAGAGAGGAGACACTTAAAAACTGTAAAAATACCATTTCTTTCAAGGATACGAATTACGCTCCGGCCAGAGTAGTCCCGGTTTCTAACAATAGGCTTCGCTTCGAGTTCGACTCGGAGCGGGAACGCGATGATGCGCTACGGCGCATATCCAGCGCTAAAGACGCTAAGGTCTCGGCTGAGGTGGCTAACAGGCTCAAGCCTATGGTCATCTTAAAAGGCATATCTAACGACGTTACTGTGGAGGAGTTATGCGACATCATTACTAAGCAAAACCCGGAACTCGGCGAGTTCAATGCGACACATATAAAATATAAATTTAAGCGAAATAATCGTAACCCCGCCCTATACAATGCCGTGTTTATAACCCACCCTACTGCTTTCCGTGCCTTACTCTCTCTTGAGCGTGTACGCGTCGATTATCAGCGCGTACACGTTGAGGAATTTAGCCCCTTTCTACAGTGTCATACGTGTCTGCAGTTCGGACACACCTCGACCCATTGTAAATGCGCCTCCAAGCGATGCGCGCATTGCGCGGAGGACGGTCACTCCCTTAAGGAATGCCCGAAAAGCCTTCACATC
>HG992191.1:19910271-19947771 GCA_905220545.2 Melitaea athalia | reverse complement strand
TTTTTTTTTTTTTTTTTTTTTTTTTTTTTACGCTGGAAAATGCATTTACGCACTGACCCCGCCGCCGAAACTCGGCAGCGGGAGTGTGGGACTCCCGGCGGTAGTGAAATGCCGGACTACCCACTAAAAACCAGCGGTGTCCACCTTCGTCGCCCGTGCCGGGGTCGCAGGAGTCCAAATTCGTCTGCAAACCCCGGCGGCGTGCCTCGTCAGGCCCTTTCCTTTAGGGGACAGCGCGCGGCGGACACCGCGCGCGCCTTCCCGGCAGATTTAGTGGACGGCCGACTTCCTCCTGTCGACCGCCCTCTGCGTGGCATTTTACGGAGGAAGGCGGCGATTGTGCGCCAGCCTCCGACGCCCGGTCCTTTTGCGGCGGAGGGGAAGGTCGGTAGTGTCCTCCCTCACCCGCTCCGCTGCCTCCTTCTGCGCCATCACCCGCTCGCAAAAGGCGAGGACGGCGTCCCAGCACCTCTCGCTGCCGGCCATGGCTGATATCACGGCCGGCAGTGAGAGGTCCAGTCCTACTACAACTTGGAGCGCTCCGCGCTCCTCCGCCCAAGCCGGACACTCTTCCAGCGCGTGTTGCGCTGACTCGTCGGGACAGTTCCGGCAGTGGTGACAAACGGGAGAGGGCTCCCTCCCGGCGATCCGACACAGGTACCCCCCGAAGCAACCGTGCCCCGAGAGGACCTGCGTGGCGCGGAAGGTTAGGACGCCATGTCGTCTGTCCAGCCACTGCCGGAGGACCGGCCGGACTGCCTCAATCGTCCGGTGCCCCGCACTCGGACTCTCGAGCCTCCTCACCCATTCCGCGATCGCAGCATCCCGCTCTCGCCTTAGGTGGTTTTCCAGACGTGATGCCGGACTGAGGGTCCCGGACGCAAAACTACGACGCCGACAGAAAGCCGACGCCAGAGAGGCCGCGTCCAGGTCCCAGGGCAGGACTCCAGCCAGCACGCACGCTGCCTCGCCCGAGATAGTACGGTACCCCCGCACGACCCTGATCGCCATCACCCTCTGCGCGCGCCGCAGCAGGGCGATGTTTTCGCGGTCCAGGGCGTCAGACCAGACAGGAGCACCGTACATCGCCATCGCTCTCACTACGCCGGTGTAGAGCCGGCGGCAGCTCACCCCGGGTCCACCGATGTTCGGCAGAAGCCACGAGAGCGAGGCTCCCACCTTCAGCAAGCGCGGGACCAGCCGCGCGAAGTGTGCCCGGAACTTCCACCGGCCGTCGAGCACGAGACCCAAGTACGTCATCGTGCCCGACAGGCCGATGCGAGTGCCTTCCACGATCAGGTGGGCGTCGTGGGGAGGCGCCCTCCTCGGGCCGTGACAGACCAAACCCTCCGCTTTGTCCAGCGCGACGGTGAGGCCGAGGCGCCGGATTCGCGCCACGACCTGCGCGACGCCAGCGGTCGCCAGCTCCACCGCCTCCCGATACGTCGGTTGGCGAGAAAGCACCAGCGTGTCGTCGGCGTAACAGACAACACTGACGCCGCGCAGCAGCGAACCACGCAGCACCCAGTCGTACCCGATGTTCCACAGGAGTGGACCGAGCACCGACCCCTGCGGAACACCGCATACGACTTCCTTCCTTATCAACCCGGTCCTTCCGGGGAAGACCACCCACCTATCAGAGAGGTAGGCACCGACCACACGACGAAGGTAGGTTGGCACCCCGTGGTAGCGGAGCGCCTCCCTGATACAGCTCCAGGGCAACGTGTTGAAAGCGTTGGCGATGTCGAGTGACACCGCCACGACGACGTCGCCCTGGGCCACCGCTTCCTGCACCTGGGCCCGGACGCACAGGATGGCATCCACAGTGGAGCGACCACTGCGGAAGCCGAACTGCACATCCGAGAGGTCTGGTCCCCCACGCCCGAGATGCGCCACCAGACGCGCGGCTACGACACGCTCGAAGAGCTTCGCGAGCTCGTCCAGGAGGACGATGGGGCGGTATGCCGACGGTGACCCCACCGGCCGACCTTCCTTCCCAATGAGGACTAGCCTGCCTGTCTTCCACCGCTGTGGAATTATGGCTTGAGCCAGACAGGCAGAGAATAGCCCTCGAATCCGTGGTGCCAGGTGTTGGTGCACCAGCACCCACGCCCTCCCCGGAATGCCATCCGGGCCTGGAGCGACGCTCTTCTTGCGGAGCCGCGCGACTGCCTCCTCGAGTTCGGACTCGCCGACCTCCGGTGCCTCCTCTCCGACTTCTTCTCCGTCATCCTGCGGTGCCATCGACGGCGGCTGGTGGTCGGCCGGCGCCGTCGGGAACAGGGCCGCGACCACGTCACGAACCACTTCAGCGTCCAGGGTCTCCGTGACTGGAGGAGCCCAGGGACGGAGCTTATTGCGTACCCGCTTGTAGGGCATCCCCCAGGGGTCGCTATTCAGTCCGTCCAACATTTCCTCCCTGGCCGCGGCCTGCGACTCGCCAATGGCACGACGGAGGCTGGCTTTGGCTGCCGTGTAAAGGGCGTACAGCCGCTCGCCCTCCTCCTCGTGCCGTGCCCTGTCCTGCGAAGCGGGGGGCGATCTAAACATGCGCCTCCTGCAGCGCGTGTACTGGCGTCGGACGGCCACGCACTCCCTGCGCAGCTGCGCTATCGCCTCCGACCACCAGTACACCTGAGCCCGCCGGGGGCGACCTCCCGACCGCGGCATTGCCGCGTCGCAGATGTCGGTCATCCTGGTCACCAGCCAGTCTGCCACCCTGTCCGGTGAACCGTCGACGCGTGGCTGACACGACGCCACTATCGCCGCTTCTTCAAATCGCTCCCGGTCGAGACGCTTCAGCTGCCATCGAGGACCCTCCCCCGCCGAGGCACGGCTGGAGCTTGGCGGCACCGCCACACGAGCGGAGATCTCGAAGCGGATGTAGCGGTGATCCGAGAGAGTCTCCACGTCGTCCAGCACTCGCCAGTCCCGAACGCGGCGCGCAAGGCCGGGGCTCGCAAACGATACGTCCACGATCGAGCCGCCCGACCTGCGCACGCACGTGTTTGCCGTCCCACGATTGAGGACAGTCAAATTGGTGGCAGCCACCCACTCCTCGAGGATCGCCCCCCGCGCATCCGTCGCTGGACACCCCCACAACCTGGACTTGGCGTTTAGGTCCCCGAGCACGAGCACCTCCGCGGGATGAAATCTACTCACAACCACTTCGACCTGGTCGAGAAACGCCTCGAAGTCAACGACCGGCTTGTTCGGGGAGAAGTATACTCCCACGACAGCCATCCCCCCCAGCAGTGCCGCAACGAAACCCGAACCCTTCACAGTACCCGTAAAGGGTGGGGCACCTGCGGCGACCTGGGTCACGATGGCCACCACCCCATCGCGATCACCGATCCAGTCGTCCCTCGGCGGGACCAAGTAAGGCTCGGCCACCACCGCCACCTGCGCAGACCACTGCACCAGGCTCTGGACGAGGAGATCTTGGGCCCTGGCACAGTGGTTCAAATTTGATTGAAGGACCTTGAACGCCATTAAATTGTTGTTATTGTCACCTCCCCGTCTCTGCTGGTGGGCGGATCCTGGGTTTTGGGCCCGGGAGTAGCCTTCTTCCCCCTTTTCCCCGACTTTGTCCGGGTGCACATAACAATACTGTGCCTCGACGGTCTGTTAGCGGACTCGCAGGCTGGGCAGTTCGCTTCCTCAGTGCACTGTCGGCGAGTATGACCCTCTTTGCCACAGCGGTAACACTGTCCGCTGCGGTCCCCCTCCTTGTCACACTTCGCTGCCACGTGCCCAACTTCGTGGCAGCGATAGCATTGCTGTGGTCTTGCCTTGAGGAGGGATACACTCGCCGACACGAAGCCGACGAGTAGGCGGCGTTCGTCTACCACCTTCTTCGCCACCTCTATTGGGCAACGGACCCAGGCCGTCCCGACACCAGCGAAGTTCTTCCGTACCTCGCCTACTTTGATGGCATCGGCTGCGCATCCTCCGGTCTTGGCGATCACGCCGGCCAGCTCCTCAGGAGTGACCGAGTCATCCAGCCCGGACACCCGTAGGTCGGCACACTTCTCCGGCCGGGTGACCGCCACGTCTTCGCCGACGATTGTTTTGATGCGCCGGGCAAGCTGTTCTGCCTTTTCCTTGTTTCCGGTGCCGGGCAGCTCTAACCTGCGGGCGCCCGTTTGCGAGACCTTATAGCGGGTCTCTACTCCCATCCCCGCTATAACGCCGTCAGCCTTTATGGCACCGAGGACCTCCGCGTAGGTCTTCGTGCTGCCCGGCAGCAGCTTTAGTTGGACCGCCGCTGACCTGGGCAGTCGTAACTTGGGCGCTTTATGTTTTTTGGGCAGCTTCTTGGGCTGGTTTGGCTGCCCATTCTTCTTCCCCTTCCTCGCCACCACGCTCCAGCCCTCCGACAGAGCGGCAGGAGCAGGCGGTGGGGGGTGGGGTTCGAGAGGCGCAACCGCTTGCTCACGCGCGCCTGTCTTCTTCTTCTTCTTTTTCTTTTTGGTGGTTTTTCCACCCTCCGGGCCTGGATTCGCTGGCGGGGTCAGCGTGGTGACCCGGGGTTCCGCCGCTTTAGCCCGCTTGCTGTCAGCATTCAGAAGAGGAAGAAGCGTCTTCGCAGGGGGCAAACGTTCTTCGATTACCGCAAGCCTTGCGTCCATCCGCTGAATCGACGCTTTAAGCTCATGAAGTGGCCCTCCATCTTCCCGTGCCGACATCTGTGGGGGGCTAGATATGTGCGCGGAAAGTGTTGTCTTTTTAAATTCCGCGAACTCTGTTCGGAGAGTATCAATCCGTTTCTCCAGGCGAGCGTTTTCCGCCTGGAGCTTAACCACCTCTTCGGACGGTGTTCTTCCGAGTATGATCTCCGTAACGGCTTTAATGGAGGCAGCCGAATCTTTGAGGGCACGCACGAAGTTACCCTTTAGGTTCTTTGACTTCGTGGCTACCTCCAATATTACGTCTAGGTCCTGACTAAGTTGCTTTTGGAGAGCGATTGACGTGCGGCTGTCACCTGTGTCCAGTCCCAAGGCCTGCCTGCCTGTCTCAGATGCTTGCATCTTAGCCTCAATGCTCGCCGCAAGGAGGTCCTCCTCTTGCTTTCTTTCAGCTAATCCCCTGCGTTTCGCTCTTGTAAGCACACCGACGTCGGTGCTGCTGGTTTCGCCGCCCTTCTCGGGCACCACGTCGACACCCATTGCGGGTGAATCACGGATTCGGTGGTCGCCCCCCCCAGATTCGGTGGGGCAGCTCGCCGTAGCGAGGAGGGATTCCCCGACGCTGGAGGCGCCGGTACCCTCCTGGGGTAATGTAATATTTAGCACTGAATCCATGATTAATGCTGTATCACAGCTTAGATTTTTAATCGAGGTTTACTCCCCTAGGCCGTGCGGCTGACAAGCCGCTCAAGGTGCGCCCACACCTGCTGGTTTGGTCCGCGGGAGTCCGAAGACCCCTGCCACCCACGACAGAGTGAGTGACGTTCCCCTATCCGCCACCCGGGGACGCGCCCAGTAGGAGACCAGCAACTCCTCCCCTAGCACCTAGCAGGGGGTCTCCTAGCAGGGGGTCTAACCTAACCTAACCTAACCTAACCTAACCTAACCTAACCTAACCTAACCTAACCTAACCTAACCTAACCTAACCTAACCTAACCTAACCTAACCTAACCTAACCTAACCTACCTACCTACCTACCTACCTACCTACCTACCTACCTACCTACCTACCTACCTACCTACCTACCTACCTACCTACCTACCTACCTACCTACCTACCTACCTACCTACCTACCTACCTACCTACCTACCTACCTACCTACCTACCTACCTACCTACCTACCTACCTACCTACCTACCTACCTACCTACCTACCTACCTACCTACCTACCTACCTACCTACCTACCTACCTACCTACCTACCTACCTACCTACCTACCTACCTACCTACCTACCTACCTACCTACCTACCTACCTACCTACCTACCTACCTACCTACCTACCTACCTACCTACCTACCTACCTACCTACCTACCTACCTACCTACCTACCTACCTACCTACCTACCTACCTACCTACCTACCTACCTACCTACCTACCTACCTACCTACCTACCTACCTACCTACCTACCTACCTACCTACCTACCTACCTACCTACCTACCTACCTACCTACCTACCTACCTACCTACCTACCTACCTACCTACCTACCTACCTACCTACCTACCTACCTACCTACCTACCTACCTACCTACCTACCTACCTACCTACCTACCTACCTACCTACCTACCTACCTACCTACCTACCTACCTACCTACCTACCTACCTACCTACCTACCTACCTACCTACCTACCTACCTACCTACCTACCTACCTACCTACCTACCTACCTACCTACCTACCTACCTACCTACCTACCTACCGAAGGTATGTCAGTGGATTACCATATTACCTTATATCTTCCGCTTTGCAACTTGTTAGCGTGATTTACGAACTAATTTAAGATTGAAGAACGCCATCTAGCTTTACCTCAATAACCTAAGTTTGGCTTCATGCAGGAAATTAAGTGTCAGTTATCATGTCGTTTACCTTGTGTTACACAAATGGAGTAGGTGCGTTTTTACTAATTTACTTAATCTTATTAACCTTAACAATTTATTACAACATCTGTAATATTACTTTTAAAGCTGTGTTATACTCGTATAGCATTGTTTTATATCATGTCATTGAAGTGGATCGTTTTTGGATGTGAAATCAAATTAAACTACACCACCATGCCTTATAAGCATAAGGTTTTTTAATAATATAATATATGTCAATTGAAAGTTACTTTCTCTCCCTTGTCTATATCTATTCGAAAGTTGCGATAGTTTTTAATGATTTTAGTGAATAAATGTAACAGTTTATTGTTGCCAGTTTTATTGTGATTGGTTACAGTTGTTGACTGAACTTTTGTAGTACTACAAAAAAAAATCGTGCGTTGTCATGTATGTTGTCATAAGTGTCTACTAGGTGGCCGACCGTCAATACGACATGCTGAACGCAGACGAAAAAGTTTGAGACGATTATGGCAGTAGTGACGCTGTGTTTCATGCAAATTGCAAGGTATCGTTAAATTTATAATGATTGGCATTTTTTACTGACTTCCAAAAAAGGAGGAGATTCTCAATTCGACTGTATAATTATTATTTTTATGTATGTTACTCAGAACTTTTGACTTGGTAGACCGATTTCAAAGAATTTTATTTTAATTGAAAGGTGTTGCGTGTCATGTGGTCCCATTTAAATTTAAGTGAGATCTGAGAAGTACTTTTAGAGTTATATCTAATAAAACGTATTTACTTGACTACTTTTTCGTCGACCTACGTTGTATTGTATTATACCGCATAACTTTTTACTCGGTGTACCGATTTTGATGATTCTTACTTTAATCGAAAGTTATACTTGTCATGTGGTCTTGTTTAAATTAGATCGAGATCTGATTACTACGTTTTGAGTCTTTAATAGCACGTATTCACTTGAGTCTTATTACGTTATATTACCTACAGACTTGTCGATGTAATTGAAGTCGTTTTTTTTTCGTTTTCGAGGGAACACAATTATTTTAAAGAGGAGCTTTACCGTAGCTACTTGTCGCTTCTTCTCTCCAGTAGATACTGATTACAATTACCAAATCGTTGGTAGCTTTACGTGAATCTATATACTCGTATTAATACGTTAAGCAAAAACTTTATACCCCTTTCTACGAAACGAAGTTTGCGCGGACGGATGAATGTGTCACACACTTATAGTTTATACATAATTATAGAGAAGAAGTGCAGAATGCTAATAATATATTTTTTAAATTATGCATAAAAATAAATTAAATCAATAAAAAAAACATTACACACACTACCATATAATATTTGACAGACACAAACATATTATACTCTTTTGTTGATTGTCAGTCTGTAGTCAAGATGATTTTTTTGGAGTTTACTCCTTAAGAATCGATTTTCATATAAGGCCACCGGTATGAAAAAAATATGAGGAGTAAAATCTATTGAACGAATGACCTCGTTACGTTTTTGTGCGCCATCTATCTGTAACGAGACGTTTACGACAGTAGCGGCTACGGCCTACGACGTTTACGACGGTATCGGTTACGACGTTTTCTAATAATGCCATCGACAGATGGCGTTATTTTGATTCATATATTTACCATTTGATATGGTATTAATCTTTTGCTTAGACTATAAAGTCTTTTTTGTGCATATTTAGTCGATCTGAAGAAGTAAACTCCAGTCGTGCGTCGGAGCTGACACACACTTTTTTTTAAGGTTCTTTGTTTTCATAATTTTTTAGTTTTCTTTAATTAAAATTTTTAATTATGGTCGAATTTCGACCTCTGGGCGACAACTAGTATATTAATATCGTCATGAAATTTTCAAAGATTAATATAATTTTAATTTATAAATGATGTGAATGTGATGATGCTTAAAGCCTACTTGAATAAAGATTTTTTTTTTAATACTTGATTAGGGTTCTAAACACATACCACAAACCACAGAAATGTTTTAAATAAATCACAGACAGTACAAACGTCATTCTGTGCGTTTCACCTTGACCTTATTTTAATACTTCTGTCTTCAAGTTTCATCACACGGCACACCAAATAGGACAAACATGACTGTACGCAGGACTCTCGGCGACATCGACGGGAGCCGTTGAGCGTGAAGCGTTTCAGGTGTTTTACTTTTGTATCGTACGTATCACAGTTATTATTATTATTATTTAAGAATCAATTTTCATATTAGGCCCCCGAAATGAAATTGAGGAGTAAAATCTACTGAACGAATGACCTCGTCACGTTTTTGTGTGCCATCTATCGGAACATTATTGGCGTTACGACGTTATTATAATATTATATTTATTTACCATTTGATATGGTATAGGCCTCTTGGATATCGTTATTGGCAAATTCAGGCAACACAAGCGCGTTTGAGTGCTATCAGCTATGTGCTGTTGTTGGAAACATATAAAAGTGCTCTAAAAAAAGAAATAATGGGTGGTACGACGTACTGTTGTGTTGTGGGGTGTAAAAATTCTCGTATTCTCGGAATCGTGAATTGACTTTTTACTCGTTTCCGAGACGGAATTGGGAAATTAAAAAAGAGAAGAGTGGATAAAAGCTGTCAGAAAAATGTGAGTAAATATTAATTGTAAGTAAAAACTTCACTTTTTTAACAGACTTCAAAAAAGGACGAGGTTTCTCAATTCGATCGTAAATATGTATTTTTTTATGTGTTCGCGGATAACTTCGTCATTTATGAACCGATTTTGATGATTTTTTTTTTGTTGGAAAGGAGATATGCCAAGGGTAGTACCATGATAAGGAAACCAGGATCTGATGATGGCATCCACGAGAAATCGAGGGAAATCTTCGAAAATTGTAGTGGTGACTAGTGTCTTTGTTAATTTTTTTCGTCTACTTACGTTTTATTACTTCATACTTGTCGATGTAATTGAAGTCCGTTTTTTAGGGTTCCGTACCCAAAGGGTAAAAACGGGACCTTCGCTGTCCGTCCGTCCATCCGTCCGTCCGTCTGTTACCAGGCTGTATCTCAAGAACGGCGATAGCTAGACAGTTGAAATTTTCACAAATTATGTATTTCTGTTACCGCTATAACAACAAATACTAAAAATAAAATAAAATAAACATTTAAGGGGGGCGATAATTTTTTATTAGTCTAAAACGCCATCTATCACAAATTTGGAAAACTTCGTCAATACACTAATAATAATAGTTTTCTAATAGCATCATAGATGGCGTCATAATTAAATAAATATTTTACAGAAAATTTACTTATATTTAGTTTAGTCAATGGTACGGAACTCTTCGTGCGCGAGTCCGACTAGCACTTGGCCGATTTATTTATTTTGTTAAAATAAACAATCGTAACATACAGTGACTTTTACGCGAATCATAATTATGTTCACTTGTATGAGAACAACTAGCTTGAGTTGCCGCCGTTAAGGGACAGATGGCGATCTGGTAGCTCCGCTGCGATATCCATGAGGCCTATTAATGTTTTTCTTAGACTAGTAAGCCTTTTTTGTGCCTATTAAGACAATCGATCTGAAAGAGTAAACTCCGGCCTCCTCTTAGCTGACACACACACTTTTTTGTTATTTAATATCTTTTCGTAAGTGTTTGTAGCACAAACAGTAATTCTGATACATCTACAATGCTAATACAACTCGTTTGAAAGGCAATTTTCAAGACTGTACAAACGAACAACATCTATTAAGTGCCTGTTCCACCGGTTGCCGTCAACACTTTTCGACAGATAAAGGTATGTAACAGGTAAACGTTTTTCTTTACGCACGCTTGACTTGAGGAATAAGCTGGTGAATGCGTGACGAGAGCGTTACGAGATCGCCATCTGAAAACTGTGATCGGGTGAGGCGAACGGTAGTTGACGCTCGGACCACCCACGTTCGGCAGCAGCCTTCCCAGTGAGGCGGCGGCTCTCACGACTCTCGGGACCAGCTGTGCAAAGTGAGCCCCGAAAGTCCACCTCCCGTCAAGGTGAGACCCAGGTACCTCATCTGGGTCCCCACCCGAACCGGGACCCCGCCCAGAGTCACCCGCGTACCTGGACGGGGTCCCCCCGAGGCCCATGGAACAGTAGGGCCTCGGTCTTCGTCAGGGCGACTTCCAGCCCCAGTGTTAAAACAACCATTTTTTTTACGTGGGGAAAATCTATCATGTATACCCTCCGGCGCGGGGGCACCAGAGGGTTATGTCAGACTCCTACTGACCAAAAACCATCCACGTGTGAGCAGACATCCGCCTAAGTGGGGCGAGATGAGGTCGCGTTAGCAGTCTCCACCCCGCCCCGGCGGTTGGCCCGAATGTAACCATCCGGGCCCCGGCACCCAGAGGGGCGGCACCCACAAGACCACCCCTCCCGACGACGCGTGAAATCTCAAGCCAGCCGAGGATCCCCCGACCCCCAGCCGGCCACCCCACTAAAGGGACGCTCAACCGGACCAGTCTACCGTCTGCAGAATGGGGACACATGTCTAGGAGTGCCCCCCCTACAAGCCAGGCAGGCCTGACCTCCAACGCCCGGCATCATGGTGTTGGGGGTCAGGCCCGCCCAACCTCCAACGCCGGATCGCACCGAGCAACCGAGCAAAGCAACAGGGAGCCCAGCACGACCCGGCAGCCACCCCAGGGGTCCGCCGGACTGCACCAACAACCGAGCCAAAAGCTCCAGGGAATCAGCACAGCCCGGCCCTCACACATCACGTCCGCCGGATTGCACCAGCAACCGAGCAAACCTCCAGGGAGCCAGCACAACCCGGCCGGCAAACCGCGCTTTCGCGCTACAGGGCGAGCAAGCGAACCAACCCACCCCCTCCCTCTAGTGCGCTCACGGGTCGAGCAGTACCCGGAGCGCACCCCGCGAGTCAGTCGTTAGCCGCGACGAGCAGCAGTACCGTGACTGCGATACTGCTGCCCGTCCCGTTGCCCAGGGTGCACCACGAGAAGGTGACCGACATGCACCTCAGTGTTAAAACAACCTAACCTAACCTTTAAAAAAATCTAACAACCTAACCAATCAATGAAAACAATAATAAACGCACGTGACCATGCACCGCGTACATTATTTGTTAAGCAGTTTTAGATAATGATTTTGGAAATTCCGTTGCAAGACGGTTAATTCCCCTTATTTAACCGACTTCAAAAAAGGAGGAGGTTACTCAATTCGACCGTATATGTTTTTTTTATATATGTTCGGGGATAACTTCGTCGTTTATGATCCCATTTTGATAATTCTTTTTTTTTTTGGAATGGAGATATCTCAACTTAGGTAAGATGATAAGGAAACCAGGATCTGATGATGGAATCCCAGAGAAATCGAGGGAAACCGTCGAAAATCGTAGTGACAACTAGTGTGTTTGTTAATTTTTTTCGTCTAACTTACGTTGTATTACTTGTCGATGTAATTGAAGTCGTTTTTTTTCGTTTGCTAGCAAACACAATTATTTTATTATTATATACTCTTTGGTTAATTTAGTGTGCCAATCAGTATTTTTGTTATACAGTGAGTAATTTTGTCTTAAAATCTGTATATCTGTGGTTTCGGCTAGATTTTCATTGCAAATTTGATAAAAAGGCCTAAATTTGATAAAAAAGGCCATCTGCTTTTGATTAATTTTAAACGTGTTTTTAATAAAATATATTTAGGTATTCAAGTAGTTAATTTGTATCGCAGTCATTTATCTGATATGCAAGTGGGTTATTAGTCGGGAGATTTAGTTTGCTTGAATTTTAAATAAGGATGCAATTAAAAATTTCCCATTAAATTGTATTAAAGTGATAACTCAGGGCAACTGGTGTATTGCGGAGTCGCACCTTGTTAGAGTTATTTTAATTTGTTTCAGAGTTATTTTAATTTTATACCAACGTTACCTACGTGCGTAAATAAATATCATCTTCATTAAAACTAGTAGCCACTTCAAATATTTCCTCTATACGAAAAATGTACAATATTCGGTTTTCTCTTTAGTTTAAGTACTATGTTTTATTATAACAAAATAAAATGTTTAGGTAACTTTTGTGTATTGTGTGCCCTCCGTCGTTGTCGGCCGGCGAGGGCGCGGGTGTGAGGATCTTACAACAAATGGAAGCTAGGGTTGAAAATTAAACTCCAAGACACTCAGAAAGAATGAACTTTACCTAGTCGATGAAAACACATGTGCTGAACAATTCAGATTATTTACATAGTAAAAAATACAAAGATATTTCTATTTACAATTCTTACTTTATTTGCTTGGGATTAAATATTTAAAATTATTAATTTATTGTTAACAAATAAAACACAATTTACATGAACAGATTTATTCGTTGACTCTCTGGCAAACTTAATTGGTCCACCTTTATTGCTTCTAACTAAGGACGCTCGTCGGCGCCGTGCGGTACCGGACTCGGGAGACGGAGTGAGTGAGGGGCGAGCGGGACGGGGACGTGCGGGCGGCGGGGGGAGGGGAGGGGCGGTGTGGGGGAGTGGGGCGGGGCGGGCCGGGGCGCAGGCGGCGGTGGACCAGCGAAGTTGCCGCGGCGGCGGCCGCGCGCGCCTCACCTACTCTTACACTTAACCTAGCTATATACAAAATTAGTACCCGTTTAATATAATTTATATGTCGCTATGTACAAGGGCGCGGCGCCGGCGTCACTTGTCGGCGGGCGGCGCGGGCGCGGTTGCGGGCGCGGGCGCGGGCGCGGGGGCGGGCGCGGGCGCGGGGGCGGGCGCGGGCGAGCCGGCCGACATGCGCGCCAGCGTCTTGTAGAGCGGCGAGTTGACGAAGCGCGGGTAGGAGTCGCGGTGCATGAGCGTGTAGATCTGCAGCTGCGCCTCGTCGAACGTGTGCGGCGTGGGCTCCACCATGTTGCGGTTCACCGTCTCGCGCACGCGCGAGTCCAGCGACACCTGCCGACGTCACATAGGTATTAGAGTCCCTGCGGCGTCAGAAACTGCGTCGGTACTACTGGATTACTACCTAAGTACCTACCAGTATCGATACAGACGATGCAGTGGACCGGAGGTAGGTTAGACAGTTGGGATTGTGCTTATAAACGATCAGAAAAGAGATGGAAACGATTCCATACATTCTTGGGCCAAGATGTAATGAAATGAAAATTGTATCGATTAATGCATTTGGGCTTATTGATCCCTCGCTCAAAATTCTCTATATTTTGGTTATCTGAGAGCGGAGTTATTAGATGTTTTGTGAAAGTGAGGTTATGTTACAAATATCTATAAAAAAACCCGATCACTAAGTTTTTAAAGCACTAATGTTTATTTTATTTTTTTTTACATAAAAATTGGTATTTTTTATTATCGATTATTACAATATAATAAAAAATATGGAACCATTAAAGTGAATTACAAGTAATTAAAAAAAAATATCCTAAAAAAAAAGAAACTAAAACTAAAACCCTTAAAAAATATAATATAATAACTAAAATATACCTATTATTAAAGGGAGTCCCTTTAGGCAAGGTTCCAAAGATACTGGCAGCGTTCCCCCTTTGGATAGCTAGACTAATTCTTTGTCCGAGGTAGCTGCCAGCTCTTCGGTCTCCTGTGACGTCGACTAACCTTTTAGCTATTTCCTCAAAAAGCCTTAAGGGGCTAGGTTAATGTTTATTATATTTAGTGAAGAATGTTTGAAAACTCATTACAAATATCAATAACTTGAAACCATAAATAAATATCAGGAATGGACTCTGAACGCATCGGAAAGCAGTAAACACGAAACGAGTGACGGGACACGGGAGAAGGCGCGGTGGCCGGTGCGGAAAATAAACGGCTAGTGTCTATGTGTCAAACTGTCAAAGCTGTCATTAAAAATATGATTTATTTTAAATTAATACCAAATCGATAATCATTTTGGTTTATCAGATATTAATTGATATTATTTAAATGTACTTTATTTTTTAAAACTTCAACTGTGCATCTAAATGCTTTGAGTTAATTAACTATATAGTCCAAACATTTTCTTTTTGAATGGGCATGACGACAGTATCAAAAAATCGTCAATTTAATGATTTAAGGGGAAAACACATATTAAAAAAATTCAAAATACTGGTTTAGTTTTATGTAAAATAATAAGATTATTGTGATTTTCAATAAAATAAAACATAAAAATACTGCAATCGGCCATTTTGATTGAAAAACAAATTACAGCGCATGACGTCACACTATAAAAGTCAGGCGCGTTCCACTTAAGATCCACAATTCTGACCGCTGAAAACCACTCAGTAGTCTAGTCGATAAGTTGAAAATGGTCGAAAATAGAGATACTGCTCTTATAATTATGTGTGATAGCTTATTTGGAATGACGCCTAGAAAAATGTTCTAAAATTGTATTTATTATATTATCCTGACGTATTATATTGTGTGACGTCAGAACTCAGAGCCGACGCCATAACACCTGCTGCCGTTTTGTCGCGCTCATAGAAAACATATTAGAAAAATAGTTTTAAACTTCCTTTAACTTAAGTTTAAAACCGAAATATAGGTATTTTCGTAAATAGTAAACGTGTACCCACATTATGGAAGAAGTTTTCAAAATTGTTCGTCAGCCCATTATGTTATCGATTATAGTTGAATAGATACCCTAATAATTTGACGAAAACTATCTTTCTCATTTTTCTCCGCTTCCAGATTCAGAATGATCAGATGATTTTTTATACTTTAAAGTAAAAAAATATGACCAATTATTTAAACCATATCTCTACTCAGTAAATTTTGGCCCACCAGTCCCCATCTCTTTTACCAATTATAATCGACACATTGAACAGGTAAGTATATAATTAAGGTAAGTTTTTAAAGGAATGCTAAAATATATTACATTTGTTGTTGAACACACGTGTTGTAAGAGTAATCGCAATGCAGTGCTGTGACCGCGATTGGCTGTGTCGCGGGCGGTTGCGGGTTCGATCCCCGCACACGACAGCATTTGTATTGGCCATACAGATGTTTGCCGTGGTCTGGGTGTTTGTGCAGTCCTTGTGGGTCTCCCCACCGTGCCTCGGAGAGCACGTTAAGCCGTCGGTTCCGGTTGTTATCATATACGATAGCGATCGTTACTCATAGTAGGTAATATATCCGCCAACCCGCATTGGAGCAGCGTGGTGGATTAAGCTCCGATCCTTCTCCTACATGGGGAAGAGGCCAACAGTGCGATATTACAGGCTGAATCGTGATCGTGATCGTGTGATCGTTGTAAGAGTAACTTTAAAACATTTTAAATATCCGGCTTCGTCGGGTGTGGTCAATATAATAAACGTTGAGATCAGTCGTATGAAACTACGAGTATAAATCGGCTCGGTCCTCCGGTCCGGTCGGCCGGTTACCTCCTTGGGCGAGAGTATGGAGATGTAGTCCTCGTAGATGAAGCGCGCCTTCTCCTCCACGGCGTCGGGGTCGGTCTCGCGCTTCAGCTCCTCGCACGCCAGCCAGAACATGATGTTCTCCTCGGAGTACTCTCCGCGCAGGAAGTCGCGGAACACCTTGCGGCCCGCTGTCACAAGCAATCATAATTATTACAATTACTATAATTAACAAGCGAACTCTCCCATCATAGCTTCTCCACAGTAATACCGAACCATTACCGAACACAATTAGATCGAAACGTCTCTCGTCCGTACTATCATGTACCAACTACCTACAGTTCAATATTTTGTCATATTTGTTATGCATGTAATATATTAAATATTGCTCAATTGTAAAAAAATTCTCATCCGTAAACAAAAAATTACATGACGTAAAATTATTTTTATCATATGATCGATTTATTATCGATTTATTATTTCAAGAACTTTTTGATAGTCTGTGGTTGTTTGTTATGCACAGGACATTTTACTCAATCAATCAAATCGTCAACAAAGTATGACATTACTGTAGAATTTACATACATACATACATATAATCACGCCTCTTTCCCGTAGGGGTAGGCAGAGACCACTTCTTTCCACTTGCTACGATCCTTACATACTTGTTTCGCTTCATCCACTTTCATGATTCCTTTCATACATGCTCTTCGGTTTAGGGTACTCTTGACCTGGCCTTTTTTCAAGACGTCTCTGATCTGGTCTTGAAAAGTCCGCCTAGGTCTACCCCTTCCAGCACTTCCATTCACACTCGCCTTATACACTTTTTTCGTCAATCGTTCTTCATTCAGTCTCTCGACATGGCCAAACCATCTCAGCATACCTTTCTCAATTTTTGTCACTACATCTTCTTAGAATTATTAATTAAATTTTTAGAATTATTAATTTAGAATTATTATTAGAATTATTAATTATTAATTCTTAGAATTTATCAGTATGTTATTCCGAAAAAAAAATAACTGTAATTATTTTATAGGCGTGAACTGTCAAAAAGATAATAAATGGTTGGACGGGGTATAATAGGCTGCAGGTCATCTTTTAAAATATGCGACATGGTTCTAGGTGCTATCTTCATCTGCCGAGATAAAATCTTTTGTTTTTTATTCTATCCCTTACTTGATCGCCTTTTTCGTACTAGTCTAACACTACGTGGACGGCCAGAGCTTTTTCTGTCATAAGCAGAGGAGGTTTCATATAGCCCGGTACAAACATTTGACTAATGCCAAGCGTATAGCCGCCGCGTTGCCGCAGCGCTCACAGCACTGGTGGTCTGGGTGTTTGTGCAGTCCTTGTGGGTCTGCGCGCCGGGTGAAACGGCAGAAGTGTTTAGGCGATGTGTCCAGGAGGGCTGTTTTCCGGCCACGTGGAAGGACGGCAGGTTGGTTGTCCTACCGAAAGGTAATGGCAAGCCTCTTGCCGACCCGAAAGCGTACCGGCCCGTCACTCTGTTGCCGATCTTTGGTAAGATTTTAGAACGTCTAATGATAAGATGCGCACCGCAAATGACGAAAGGTCTGTCGGACTGCCAGCACGGATTCACGCGAGGGCGGTCGACGGTTTCTGCGCTAAGGAGTATCCTTGGCGTGGCTCGTGAGAGCTCGTCGAAATATGTACAGGCGATATTTTTGGATATCTCTGGGGCCTTTGATAATGCCTGGTGGCCCATGATGTTGCTGAAGTCGAAGCGGGGGGGTTGTCCTCCAAACATCTATAGGATGCTGGCGGACTACTTCGTCGACCGAAGAGTCGGTATGTTCGTGGGCGGCTCGGTAGTGTGGAAGGAGGCCACTATGGGCTGTCCGCAGGGATCAGTGTTGGGACCTACGCTCTGGAATGTGTTGATGGACGACTTGTTGAAGCTGCCATTCCCTGGGGGGGTCAGTATCGTGGCATATGCCGACGATGTGACGATCCTGGTAGAGTCCGGTGCCCGGGCGGGCCTGGAAGAAAAATCCAGAGCGGCACTCCAGCTCGTCGATGAGTGGGGTGAGAGGAATCGACTGGAGTTTTCTCCTGCCAAGTCATCCACGATGACCATCAGGGGTAAACTCCAGCGTCCACCCACCATCAGATTCGGGAGTAACTCGATCAGGAGCGTCACGTCGACCAAGGTACTGGGGGTGGTGGTCGATTCGAGGCTGTCCTTCGCGCAGCATGCGGTGGACATAGGGGAGAGGGCGGCAAATTGCTTCGGCAAAATGTCGAGAGTATCGGCATGCTCTTGGGGTGTTCGGTACAGCGCCCTTAAGGTGCTGTACAAGGGCACATTTGTGTCGACAGTAACGTATGCTGCGGCATGTTGGTACGAGCGTGCGTCCCTTCACGTTGTGCGGAGTGCGCTTTTGCGCACCCAGAGACCCGCCCTGGTTCTTCTGACCAAGGCGTATCGCTCGACGAGCACTGACGGACTGGCGGTTCTGGCCGGTGTGCTACCGGCCGACCTCGAGGTGATCCGGGCAGGCAGACTAGGCGCTCTGCGCGAGTCCGCGGCTACCAAGGAGGAGTTACGGAGTGCCAAACTCAGAGAGGCTGAGTCCGCTCTAGCCGCATGGCAGGAGCGTTGGGACACGTCGACCCGTGGGAGGGAGCTATATCGGTTTTTCCCGGAGGTGAAGGCTCGCTTCAAGGCGACTTGGATCGAGCCTGACTATGAAACGTCACAAATCTTGACAGGGCATGGGTGTTTTAGGGGGAGGCTTCACAGAATGAAATTGTCCGACGTGGGGTCATGCTACTGCGGCGAAGCCGCAGAGGAAGACGTACACCACGCACTCTGGGAATGTCCTCTGTATAGGGACGAACGTGAGAAACTGCTGGACGGCATCGAAGTGCAAGAGGTGGGACCGGTCTATTATCGCGATCTCGTGGCCTCAGCGGCGAACTTCGGTAGACTACGGGATTTCGCGCGGCGATGGCACAGAAGAAGGAGCGACCTCGAGAAGAACGGAGGCAACGTCAATGGAAACCAAGATAGGTAGCGAAGACCATCGCAGATAGCAGTACGTACTGTCGGAAGACACCGAAGCCGTATCTGTGTCGTCCGCCCCAGAAAGGGGAGAAGGACTGAGGGACAAGAAGTAGAGATCAAAATAATTTGTCGGGATGGAAGCGTGCGCACCTGAAGGGAGAGAACCCGAGACAGTAGGGTGCGCACTCCCATGTTTGGGCCCGTATAACCACGACTGGTTGATAGGGCCATGGGTTGGAGGTGGGAGTCCTTGTGGGTCTCTCCACCGTGCCTCCGAGAGCACGTTAAGCCGTCGGTCCCGGTTGTTATAATGTACACCTGATAGCGATCGTTACTCATAGTAGGGAATATATCCGCCAACCCGCATTGGAGTAGTGTGGTGGATTAAGCTCTGATCCTTCTCCTAAATGGGGAAAGAGGCCTATGCCCAACAGTAATCCCACTGTTGGGCATAGGCCTTATTGGTTTGGGCATTATAGGCAGAAGCGAAGCGAGCGAGTTTTAAAAATTGTATTTGGTATTGTTTTGTACTTTGTGTAATGCCATCACAGCGATTCGGTTCTCTTTATCACCACGCTCCATTTTAATATCACCAAATATTTCACAATGTATTTGCGCAAAAATGAGAAAACACAATGGACAATCGTATAAAAATGACAGATTCCAAATTCAAATGTAATATTTTACTTATTTTTAATTATAACAGTATTTATGTAAAAATACCGTTGTGATGTTGAAGAGTACACACCTGCGCTACGCATGAGCCGGTCGAAGGATTGGCCCCAGCTCTGTATCTCCTCGAGTGTGGGTCTGCAACGAGAAAGAACATATTTGAACTTAAATAATCCAAGTACTGGTTCAATGTATTCATCAAGCAACATTCAGCAACAGCTTAGCTTTGTATAGCACATGTCAACGCAAAACAGATCGTTATTTTAGACTACGCTCAGCGGGCAGTACGTATTTGTAAACTGTTCCACCGCGGCCGGTGCGCGAGCTCGCGTCGACACGTGCTACAGTCTAGCCGACACTCGGACACTCTGTCAGTGAGACACTGAGAGCGCGACACTCACGGCGCGTCGCCGTCCAGCAGCAGCGGCTCGTGCGGGCCCGCCTCGCGCGGCTTCTTGCCGGGGCCGCCCTCCGAGCTGCGCGCCGCCAACCTGCGCGCACACACACTTACAAAACTTCAATCATTTTATTGACTCATCACCTTACAGACTATGACTATAAGCTAATCATTACATTAGTTCTCACATTATTCTTCGTCTACTTTAAAGTAATAACAGCAGCATTTAACGATTGCAGTATTATTGTCACTGGTGTTATGCTCTGCTACACGTAGCCGGTAGCACGAATGTGCCACATGTAGTGCTCAGTGCGACAAGTCGTGAAGCCAGTGGCTGCAGTGTAGTTGCCGTCACAATCAACGAAGCCAATAATAGTGGTTCTTTAATATTTACAAGAGTATCAACGTAAATGCTCTGAGCCCGGCGAGTCTTCCCGCGAGTGCGGCGTGTCACACGGTCTGCTACACTGAAACCCTCGGCGTTCACTGCCCGCGACCACTTACCACTTGGCCCTGCAAAAACGAACATTTCAAATATTAATTTCGTTGCGAGGAACACCAGCAGCATCGCTGTTATGAAGTTATCATCAAGAAGGTACGGTGGGCTTAAAATTGTGAGTCGCTTCGTTACGTCGAAGGCATGTCCTACGTACAAGCAAGCGCAAACTTATGATCGACATCATACAGTGGTCCAACGCACGCGACAACTCACACTCTCACTAACTCACAGGCGCTTTTATTGACCAAAATAACAACAACCATTTCGTTGCACACATTGACTTTATAAACATTTACCTATGTGTTTAATTTATTATTTATGTGTGCCGTATTAATTTTTGTTTATCATTCTCACCATTGTTTTGAAGCAACTGGCATTAAGTTTATTAGTTGTTTTTGATAGCTATACTGACAAAAGAATGAACTCGTATAAGTGTTTCAATTTAATATATTCCACAACACTGAGAATTAGAAAATGATAGGGAGGTAAATATAATCGCATACACAGTGCGCATGTTGTTATAACAGAGAGAAGATACAGGAAGGCGGTGGACCACTGTATGTTTGTTGGCAGTAATGCGAGGGGGGGGGGGGCGACTGACCAGGAGCAGGAGCAGCAGCAGCACCAGCAGAGGCAGCACGGCTTGGCGGCGGGCCGGCAGCCGCGCGCCAGCGCTGCCAGGCTGCACATCTGCAACACGCGCCAACTAACTTTATCTCTATCACTATTCAATAACGTCTTCATTTTAAAATAGGATTTAGAGATAAAAACAACTACTAAACCTTCTTCACGCATGACAGCTGCGTGAAGAAAGTAAAGTTCAGTAGTATTGCTCTCGAGCATTTAAACAGAATGCTAACTCACTACGTTCAGCTTTAGAAGAACAATTGATGGACATGACGTGAGGGAACCTGAGTGTCTCCATATAATCTCGCCACTCTATTGATACACTTGTATCAGAGTATCAATAGAGTGGCGCGGTGACTTCAGTTGAGACTCAGCAGTATGTACTGCAGCGTATCACCGACTGCTACGAATGTCTCATTACAAGACTCCCGCGAAGTGAACGTGACCGACATTACAGTTTCGATCTCAGCTCGTTGTCGTTCCGATCTCGATCCGGTGAAACAAGAAACAACAGACGGATCGTTGCTGGAGTGTGACTTGATCGAAACTTACTGTTAGTGTACTTTACTTACTTTACTGTTTACTTGACTGTTAGGGATAGTGTGAGTACACTCGTTGTTTCTTGTTTAACAATATTTGACCGGATCGAGACCGGACCGAGAACGAACTGAGATCAGCACTATAATGTGGACCGGGCATATGTCTCGACAGCAAGGGCCTTCTGTTGTCGATATTCTGAATTTCATCCGTAACCCACCCCGAGTGTGAGGGTGACATTTATATAATTATGAACTAGCTGTGCCCGCGACTTCGTCGTAGTGACTTTACATGTTCAACGTGATTCTTTAAATTGGCATAACTTTTTGAAGTGAAACTTCTTTAGAATCTTTGTGATTTCAAACCGGAAGGCAACAACAGGGAAGGTCGAGCCGCGTTGCGGCCGACGGCGTAATTTTAAATTAGTTTGCCAAAGAAGTTTCACTTCTATCGTGTGTGAATCGTACACACACCTTTTTTGATTGACATGAAATATAAACACTACATGTTAAGCTAAGCTTGCCACAATATATTAGTAAAAACCACATCTAAATCGGATAAGCCGTTTCTGAGATTAGTATGCACAAACGCACAGACAAACAGACAAAAATTCTGACAATCATGACAAACAGACAAAAATTCTGACAATCATTGTTTTGGGTGCTATTTGCGTTGATAAAGGCTCAATAATATTTTGTCTCATATATCTTAAATGTACAGACAGCGACCCATTATTTTTTTATTATATGTATTGATGATTGATTATTTATTTATACATATTTTTTTTTTTCAAAGAAAAACATACGAGTATACACCTGTCATCTGCCAGGTCGGACTCCTGGCGCCTAGGAGCGACTCAAGGCTCGCTACAACTACGCTACAACTACATAAAGAAATTACGCGTTGTAATAAAACTATTAAAACCATAATACCAGTATTTGAGCGATGAAAGCTCTAAGGAGGAGAACTGAACTCGTGTAAGTAATTCATGTAATGTTTTTGTTAATGAAACTATTGCTAGGTAGGTATAAGTAATGAGAACAGTTCTACATTGGAGCAATGATTGATACCAGAGTGTGAGGTGGTGTGCAGTTATTAGTTATAAGTGCAGCCTTAGCTCGCAGTAGAGCCCTGCCCTGCCGCTGCGCTCGCTCACCTACAGCTGCGCTACGGAAGGCGAGCCGCTCCTCAAACCAGCTCCCAGTACTTCATGTCAGCACACTGTCACACTGCGGCGCACTCCGGTACACTTTGTCTTACAACTAATACTATGTGCGTCAACTTTTATATTGTTAAAATCCTTCTTAATGTGTTATTAACTTATTAATATTATATGAAAGACTGGCTTTCGACTTGCTGCGCTAACTTCACTCTTCAGCGCTTATCACTCGTTATCACTTCCGATCGCATGAGCCGAGGACGGTCGCACTGACCCGTCGGTGCACCTGCGGAGGACGCGGGCGTCAGGAACACATCGCGCCGGGGACGACGGCGGCTCCACGTGGCGCTCCGGGTGACGCGTACCGGGCAGAGGCGCCCTCAGTGTTTCAGCGAAACTAACCGTGCCCGGTACGCGGCACGCAGCGGTTGCCGTAAGATAAATCTAAATGAAAAATGTAATTTGCAAAAGTAACAATAAAACTATATTGTCTAATGTGGAGCCGTCGAGGTTTGTTATGGTTCAGAGCGGCGAGCAGCGCGGAAGCGACGCAACGCTCGTCGACGGACGCGAAAATAAACAGGGTTTGGAGGGTAGTGGGTGAGGGTCGCAGGCGCGTATTAATAGCGCGCTCAGTGAGGCGCTCGTCGCGCCGCGCGCTCTGTGTCGCGCGACCACGGCGGCCGGGGCGAGCGGTCGATACGGGCGCGGCCGACGTCGCCGGAGATCGCGCGCGAGAACACTTCAAGAGCGGAGGATGCGCTCGAGGCCGAGCGGAGCGAAGTGCGCAATCGAGGTCGACCGAATTCAAGAAAATATGCACCGGCGCCTACTGCGGGCGATGCGAAATTTATTTTCAAAAGATTCTTCGACGATTGAGCGGACATCGCGGTGAAGGCGAGGTCGCGCTCGGGCGGCGACGCCGCTCACCTGCGGCGGCTAGGCAGCCGGGGCAGCCGGGGCGGCCGGGGCGCCGGGGCGCGAGGCGGCGGCGGGCGGCTCGCCGGCCATGCCGCGCTAGCGGCGGCGCGGGCGCGGCATGGGCGGGCGGTGGGCTCACGGGACTGCCGCGGCCGGGGCGCGACTGAGAGATCGACCGCCGCCGCGGCGCCTCCCGCCGTGCGCGCGCCGCAGTGCGGGCGCGGCGCCGGCCCGGAGCGGCGGGGCGCCGGCCGCGCTCTCGTTCCCGGTGCGTGGCGCCTCGGTCGATGAACCGTTACGCGCTCGCCGCGACCTGACCGCCTATCGCTATCTGCTTCGTCCGTATTGATTTTTGAACTAGTGCGTCATCGTCCATTTTCATTCATACATAAGAAACGCGTGTTTATAAGCGTGTGGGTATGGTTTAGACTGACGTATTATTTTTATAATGGATTTCTATACGATTGCACAAAAGATTCATTGGTAAGTAACGTCAACTAGGTACATACACGAGGAACGAACCAAATGTTCCGTACTAAAATATCCTCTCCATGCGAGCGTGTCCCGGAGTGACTAGTGAACACATACCTACTCACATACCTAGCACCTCAGTGCCGAGCGCTTCTCTGTACAACGAGAGGGTATGTGTGCCTCGCTCCAATTAATCACAACTTTACGATTCGATCTAATTTCAGTCTCCCGCCCCTCCCCCGCCGCACACACCCCGCGTTATTCAAGTCCACCATTCAAGCCTAAAACCGCTTAGTACATAATATACAATACGAATGTATAATAGTCCTCGATAGGTACATGTACACTGTATTGCAATTAACCGGCCTGTCGACACCTCGCCACAGAGCAGTCTTCGTCAATATAGGTGAAGGATGCGACTGATGTACAGCGCACAGAGTATATTTTAAAGTTCAGTAACGTAAACCAAATCTTTACGACTATAACTTCTGCGTTCGCCGGCGCGTGAAGTTTGCTAAATAAAGGTCGACTCACGTAGCAGTTGCAGTCATAAGATTAAGGCGGTGCTTACAAGTAAAGTTAGAAATAAGGCTTTCTTTTACATTTCTAACAAAACTGCCACTTAAGTGAGTATCTGTGTCACTCGCCGTCCTCAGTGATCGACGCGAACCGACGCGAACTGACGCGAAACGGAAGCAGTCTTCCCACGCGACCGACACCCGCCTCACTCACCTGACTGACCGCAGCTACAGCAGGTACGAGTGTCCGCACGTGTCCGCGCGTGTCCGCACGACACGCCGCGAGTTCTCGCAGACGACGCGGTGAGTGCTGCGATTTGCGACTTTTTACGTTAATTCAAAACGAAAATTTGTTATTCCAATTGCCGAATAGGATTGATCGGGGACCAGGTTCTCTCCCGCTGTACACTATAACTATTGTGTACCTTTTTTAAAATATTTATTGTTCGTCGTTCCGGCGACCAAACAACATGTAGATATCCTCTGAAAGTTTTAAGTACCTGTAGTAGGTACAGTGTATCTATTACGATAGTGAAGATAAAGCCCCGCGATGAATGAATGAACGGCCTACAGTCAATTAAACTTTATTAATTACAGTTTGAGGAGATTTCGTTAAGAAGTTAATCTTTGGCACACTATAGAATATGTGCTTTGCACATATAATTGCACAAAAATGTAATATTACTAGGAAAATCATTTGAATGAGCACGAGTCGTTTTTTTTTTTTTTTGGAGTTTATTGGTGTTTAGTACTATAATAAAATGCAACATATTTTGTTATTTAATATTAACTAAGTTTAATGTAATACTGCAACCAAACGATAGATGTCGCTGTACTCATTTAGATCACACTATCGTTTGGTTCAAACGGTTTGATATATACATCTCCATGTTAAATTGTTCTTCGCCTTTTAGAATAAAGGACCTCATCTTGAAACGGCGTAATTATTTTGTAATTCCCGTAGTATTGGTGTAGTGTTTTTGACGGGTTGAACATTGGTCCTTACGAGCGGATATCACTCGGGAAGACTTGATGGCAATTACGTGTACCGGAAGAGCTCCGACACAGAAGTGGACTATTTCTGATGGAGTAAGTGAAGACATCCACCACCACAGGGCGCTGATGGTGCAGTTGCAACTTGCAGCGAACAGTTGGCGACACAGGGTACAGTCGGCAACAAAGTGATCAGTGTTTAGCAGTGACGGCAGTGAGTGAGTGGCAATAAAACCGTAAGTACTTTTAACTATTTGAAATCAGAATTAAAGTGACAACAACTACTAGTGAAATTATAAAGTAAATCTTGGACTTGTAAATTTAAATTAAAATTAGTTTGGACTTAGAATAATTCTGCAAAAAGTGATAATACGGGGAACCTATGCCCGATTTCACCCAGACTAATTAAATGTTCAAACACTTAGAAAAATTTCAAAAGTACAAAAGTAGAACTTAGAATAATTTGGCTAAAAGTGATAGTACGGGGAACCTACGCCCGATTTCATCCAGAGATTGTGTTTAAAAGACTTATGAATAATTTTGTGAAAGTTAACATAGAAAAATTTTGAGAAATATTTTAGGAACTTTAAGTGTTAGAATAATAATTAAAATTTTAAGAAATATTGTTTATTAAGTTAACGTTAGAATTTATTGTTGTCATATTGTAAGACTTTTCTACATAGCTAAAAAATAAATAAATATGGAAGCTTTAATTAGATTACAAAAAGATACCGCTGCAACAATCAGCAGAAGTAAAGTTAATTTTAAAAAGTCTCCTAAGGAGCGGTTGACATTGTCATATGTAGAAGCTCGCCTTGAGAATTTAGAATCGCAATGGCTTGCATTTAAAGATACTCATAAACAAATTGTAGGTCAATTTGATACAGAAAATTTAGATAGTACAGATTACTTTGAAGAGGATACATATGATTTAACGGAGGAAGATTATTTGGAATTCAAGTCAATATTAAAAGATAAGTTGAAAGATTTAAATTTAAACGATAAAAGTAGTATTAATTTGCAAATTCAAGATTCAATATGTCAAAACAATTTAGTAAATGTACGATTACCAAAAATTACTATTCCTACTTTTTCGGGTAATTACATGGAATGGACTTCCTTCCGAGATTTATTCGTTTCTTTAATTCATAACAACGCTTCCTTAGACAATGTGCAGAAGTTGCAATATTTAAAATCACATCTTTCTGGTGAAGCAGAACAATTACTACGTCACATACCGGTTACAAATTCAAACTATAATTTATGTTGGAATAACTTAGAGAATCGCTACAATAATAGAAGATTTATTATTAATTGTATTTTAAAAAGGTTTATGAGTCAAAAAAATATTGTTTCAGAATCAGCTCAGTCTTTAAGAGAATTATTAGATAATACAAATGAGTGTATGAATGCTTTAAAAAATTTAGATTTAAATATAGACAATTGGGATACTTTAATAATTTACATTTTATGTATTAAATTAGACACTGAATCTAGGAGGCAATGGGAAGCCAAAATATGTAATTTAACACAAGATTTGCCTACCATAGATCAATTTAAATTATTTTTAGAGCAAAGATTCAGATCATTAGAATATTGTGAAAATAAATATTATAAACCAAGTATTAATAAAAATGTCACTGCGAAATCATTTCATGTAACTTCTACTGCTTGCCCATATTGTAAAGAAAGTCATAAGCTATGTTTTTGTAAAAAGTTTTGTAAAGAAAACATAGTCAAACGACGTGAGTTTGTTCAGTCCAGGGGTTTATGCTTCAACTGCTTAGGTTATAATCATTCAGTTAAATCATGCCATCAGTCTACTCGTTGCCGAGTGTGTAAAAAGCGCCACCATTCTATTTTACATCCCAAAACTGCACCTCAGCAGTCCGAGGAAAATAACTCGGACGCTAAAGATGTTGTGTCTGCGACATCATCACAAGGTGAGTATAATGTTGTTTCCAGCTTCTCAGGTATTCAAAGCCAAGTGTTATTGGCCACTGCCTTAGTGAAGGTCGAGATGAGATCTGGAGCAACAATGACGATGAGATCCTTACTTGATCAAGGATCTCAGGCTTCATTTATAACCGAAGCCGCTGTTAAACGTTACGGTTTAAAGAAAATACCACACAAGAGCCATATTTCAGGATTAAGAAGTGATCATAGTAAGATAATGAAATCTAAATATGTTGTTAATTTAAATATTCATTCACTTCATAATTCCAGTTTTGTTCTCAGTATTAAGGCTCATGTTGTACGTGAAATTACATCTTTCTTACCCGACAGGAAGGTTATTATAACATGTATTAAAGGTTTATCTAAAGAAGATTTGGCTGATCCCACATTCAATGTACCCAATGAAATTGATTTATTATTGGGTGCCGAGGTGTATGCCCAGATATTGGAAGATGGTTTAATCAAAGGTCCGCCTGGTTCTCCTATAGCTCAAAAAACCAAACTAGGTTGGATCTTATCTGGTCATATTTATTCAGGATGTGTGGATGATAACAGCAATAATTTTAATTCTAAACTTGTTAATCTGCATACTAAGTTGAATTATAATAAATTAGTAGAATCGAGTTGGTTAAAATCAAAGTTTACTAAATTTAAATTAAAGGTTAATTGTAATAGAAACAAAATAAGGAGAACTAAAATAAAAAATAAAGCAGCTAAAATCAAATGTCATACTACAAAGGTTAGAGAAAATTATATTATATACAAATTAAGGTTAATTAGAGTCATGGCATACTTAACTAAACTTAAACATAATTTTAAATGGAAATTCTCAACAAATTCCATAGGTTGGAGATTTAGTCTTGTAAAGGAAGACGATCTTCCTTCTTCTTGTTAGCTACACGGTGTAATAGTAGAGAGCATGCTGGACTGGACAATTTCACTCGTGTAGACTAAGATGTATGTAAAAATTATGTTATATGAGAACTGTTTCTAAGATTATTATATTATCAATTGATACTTAAGTAAAATATTTTTGTCAATCTAAAGGATATTTTCTAAAGGTTTTTGTTATTTTACATTGTATGTATTGTAGTCTATATTGGTTATTAATATTATCGGTTTTTTGAAAGTGTATAACGTTTCTTTTAGAAATAGTATGATGAACTGTCGTCCATGGCGGGCGGAATGTTTAGTACTATAATAAAATGCAACATATTTTGTTATTTAATATTAACTAAGTTTAATGTAATACTGCAACCAAACGATAGATGTCGCTGTACTCATTTAGATCACACTATCGTTTGGTTCAAACGGTTTGATATATACATCTCCATGTTAAATTGTTCTTCGCCTTTTAGAATAAAGGACCTCATCTTGAAACGGCGTAATTATTTTGTAATTCCCGTAGTATTGGTGTAGTGTTTTTGACGGGTTGTGCAATTGGAGTTTACTCCTTAAGAATCGATTTTCATATAAGGCTCCCGGTATGAAAAAAATATGGTTAGTAAAATCTACTGAACGAATCGCCTCGTTAAGTTTTTGTGCGCTAGCTATCTGCTACGACGCGATATACGACGGTACCGGCTACGACGCGCGACGGTTACGACGGTATCGGTTACGCTTACGACGTTTTCTAATATCATCTTATAATATTATCTGTCGATGGCATTACTTATTCATTTATTTACCATTTGATATGGTATTAATCTTTTTCTTAGACTATAAAGTCTTTTATGTGCATATTTAGACAGTCGTTCTGAAGAAGTAAACTCCAGTCGTGCGTCGGAGCTGACGCACACACTTTTTTTTGTCATTTTTTTTTAATTTCTACCAAAGAGCGTTGTTTAAAAATAGGTATATAAAAAGACTAAAAATATAATGAGCATAAGTGTCAAAAAATTTATAGTTATTATTCTTATTCAAATTAAAATTTTAATTTATTCAAGTAGGGGAAGCTAAACGCAACTGAATTAATGTTACGAAACAAATAATATTTAGGTGAGGGTGGCTCGCGAGGTGTGTCGAGGTAGAAACCCAACGGTTGTTCGTCACTCGTCTCACGTCTGTTTATTGTAAAAATACAATTCTTACAGTTCATAGTTTATCTTCCTATTGTTGATCTCTGCATCTGTTAAATTAATAAATGTCAGTTTTCAAATCGGATTTAATTAAATATACACTGGAACATTTTGCTGTAGAACAGTGAACATTTAGTAATTAAATGAGCATTTTTTTTTTGTAAAACTTAGGGTAAGCAGCCACTTACGAAAACACACACGATAGTAGTAGCGTCTGGTCGAGACCTCGCTGTGTCACTTGAGCTTGGAGCATCGGAAGGAAGTGCGTTTGTATTGTAACGAGTGGACTGTTCTTTATAACAACTTTAAACTTGATAAATATCTAGCAAAAAAGTTTATTTTTTTAAAACAACTTCAGAATTATTGAGACAGCCTACGAGTTAATTGATACGCTCTCGGGGTCCCGTGTTCAGTAACGCCGCTTCCACTGCGCTGTTTCTTCACAAGCTTACTGTAAGAAGCTCCTGAGCTTTTATAAAACAAGTTTCTATTTATCACTAGTTGGGACCCTAAATATAAACTTGATCTTCTATCAGAAGATAGTAGAATAGAGTTCTACTATTTTAATACAAAATTAGGTACTATTTAAATTTTAATACTTACCCTATTCTATTTACTTACTTTTGAATGTTAAAATAGTAGTTTTATTTAGTTTCTTACTCGGTGTCATTGGTATTAAAAGAGCCTTATACTCTTAACTTTCATATTTAATCGGCACTTCGTCACAACCTATTTAAAAAGTTTTTATATATCTATCAAAACTTTTTAACCGACTTCCAAAAAAGGAGGAGGTTCTCAATTCGACGGGTTTTTTTACTTGTGTATGTTAATCACATAACTTTTGACTGGGTGGACCGATTTCGATGAATTTTGTTTTAATTGAAAGGTGTCGCGTGTCATGTGGTTCAATTTTAGATCTGACAAGTACTTTTAGAGTTATATCTAATAATACGTATTTACTTGACTACTTTTTCGTTGACCTACGTAACTACGTTGTATTATACCGCATAACTTTTTACTCGGTGTAACGATTTTGATGATTCTTACTTTAATCGAAAGCTAATGCTTGTCTTGTAGTTTTGTTTAAATTAGATCGAGATCTGATTACCTACAACTTTTTGAGTAATCTTTAATAGCGCGTATTTACTTGACTATTTTTTCGTTTTATTACGTTGTATTACTTGTCGATGTAATTGAAGTCGGTTTTTTTCCTTTGCGAGCAAAGACAATTATATTTATAATCTGTTAATGTATTGATTTCTGATTCATTTATGTGTATAACCGACTTACCACGGAGCGGTGCGGGGTTTTTTTTTACTTACTTCATGGCACACGTGACACTTGTATGTAGGATTTAGATGAAAGAGGTCTCGATTCGCGATTTATTTACAATAACTAGCTGGTAGCCGCGACTTCAGTTGCGTTGTTTATTATACATTAACAAGGTGTTTTGTGTGAAGAGAAACCATCGAAAATTTCAGAAACAAAAATATATTTCGCTTACAAACAATAGGTAATTAATAATTATATATAATTATTAATTAGCCCGTGGGCGCAGTTTGTAGTGACCCTGCTTTCTGCTCCGGGGGTTGTGGGTTCGATTCCCACCCCGAGTCAGTGTAATATATATTTATATATGTACTATTTATAAGCATATGTTTATCGAAAAAAAAATATGTAGCTAGACCTGTCGGCTGTTACCTATAACACAAGCGTTAAGTTTCTTACTTTAGGAACAGACGACCGGGTGTGTGTGTTGTACTTAGATATAAAAAAATATATAGGTAAGTATAACGAATTCTACTTAACTTTTTTTTTAATTAACTTAAGATTATTACTATAATAAGACATTACAAAGACCCCTGAACGCAAACATTTGTACAAATAAGTGACCAACTAGAACGTTGGCGCTACAGCAGCTACACGAGCAACAGCCGCGCTCTCCTCCGAAGCGCTCCGCGGCCGCAGCTGACGCCCGACACGTTACTGAACAAAGACACGCGCCCTACTTACACAGTTTAATGAAAATAGCATCATATTTAAAAATAAGTACAAGCGGTTAAAACGAGTCCTTTTTAGAAGCGGCGTAAACATTTTTGTTTGTCAAGCTAAAAATATCGTCGTAGGAGCTCATTCATCATTTTTTATATATTTTTATTTTCGTCGCATTCGGAGTTTCCTGATTACCGTTCGTTCTTAGAAACATTAGTACCTATATTTTCGACTCAGATATTTTTAAAACATTTGTTTCCCAATAAATTATTCAGTTTTTGTTTCCTATTCCATAAAATAATTGAAACATAGAAACGTAAAGTTAATATCGTATTAGTCCAACTATTAGTAGTAGTACGGGATCCCTAGTAGGTACATATTTTTCACCTGATTACTATCAAGCTATTTTTTTTGGGAGTAGCTTCATTTTGATGAGGCGAACAAAAAGTTCCTCTTCGAAAACTTTCGATTGTGGTAGATAATAGAGTCAGCAGGAGGTAGAGCAGCAGTGAGCGTAGGACCGGGATAACGTACCACGCAATTTGTAGGACAATATTACCATCAAATTATACAAATATTAACTAACTAAAAGAAAATTTATTATATTATACTATTATCTACCTGCTACCACAATCGAGAGTTTTCGAAGAGGAACTTTTTGTTCGTCTCATCAAAATGAATCTACTCCCGGAAAATTAGCTTGATAGTAATCAGGTAAAAATATGTAGGTACTAGGGATCCCTCGCTATAGTGTTCGAAAGGTTCCCTCAAGTTTTTCGTAATAAACTTGAAAATGAAATTAAGTCTACTACGACTACAAATATACGACATCAATGATACAATTACTGTTACTACGTAATTATGTACATCCCGATTCACCCCCGCACGGACGACATCGCTACGCGTCCGCGACCTCGTCCGTCGCGCCCACAGTCGCGCCCTCGGCCCTACATGTACACAATACCTTCGACGCTCTTACACAAATTGATACACTTTCATTTTGAAATACATCCTTCATGGGTTTAATTACCTTTGAAGTAAAACTTCTTTACGCACGCTTGACTTGGGGAGTAAGCTGGTTAATGAGACGAAAGCGTTACGAAAAGTGTGATCGGGCGAGGCAAACGGAAGTTGAGAGGGAGATATAAGTTAGATGGAGCTACAGAAGTTTTACTTCGTTCGTTCAAAGCACTGTTTCGTTTTTTTTTACAATATTTTAATTTCAGTAAGTAGTATAAAAGTACATAAAATACTTGTTCCAGTTAAGTAAATGGAGCAGTAACTGTTCTTCATTTTTTGTTCGTAGTTTTCAAAAGCAACTGATAGATGCAGTAACTAACTTATACGAGTATACGCGATCGGAGCGAATTCAATCGCTAGCAGAAACTAGGAAGCTTAGCTCTATTGCGGACTAATTTTATAATGTCTGACTGCGGTCTGTTCGTTGAGGAACGTTGTATCAGACGTCACAGCTCTTACTGCAACGAGCAGCGGCTCTGCTGCGAGTGCTGCATGTATTGTGGCAGTAGGTCATTATCACAGTTCGGATAAAACTGCACGCATTTATTTGTTTGCCATTAAAATTGTGTATTGGTAGTAGTTTTATATTTAGTTTCATTAATTATATAAATATTACATAATTAATATCTATATTTTTTTTAATTTAATCTCTACGTTGAATTTTATAATCACAAGCTTTGGCAGACAGCTTCAAAACGTTATCCGCTTCTTCAAAGAAGTATTTAATACTTATGTGGTCAAACGTTACGGCAATCTGTGGCTCACAGGCATGTTTGCCAACCTGACTAATCTTTTATTTTAAATAGTGCTTCTCATTCACATTAATCTGAGCGCACTCGTGTAGAGAACAACAACATATGCCCAGCAACGAGGGCGCTGCGTGTGTGCGCTGGGTGTTTGGAGGGCGCGAAGCCTTCTGGGCGGGAGGGGGCGCCGTAGGCTTACCGCCAGGGGGAGACCCGGAGGGAACAGGTGTCGATGGTTCCCGTTTATAATATTCACGGACAATTTTCAATATAATATAGATAATTATGTAATGCGTTGACGTAGGAAGGAGAGTGTAACATAACACTGTGTAATATACCTAACTCTTGAAGAATGTGCACCTGAATATTTAGATTTTTTTTTATAAAGACATTTTTTGTTTTGCCAAATAAGTATACTTTCAAAAAATGCTCTCATACATCCTGCTTCTGATAGAATCGATGAACTCAGCTCGGCTGCTGTTGGTGCAGCTGTCGGAGTGCGGTCAGTCTTTGTCTCACTTTGTACAAGTTCATTTCTCAGTTTCTAACATTCCTACATTTGCTTCTCTTGTTTGTAATTCGTTTGAAAAGTTGTTGAAAGGTATTTGTTGTCAGATTTGAAACAGATACCTAAATATTATTTACTAACTTTGTTTTACATACACTGGTGTAGGTGGCTGACTAGGTAAGAGGTACCTACTCTACAATGTTGTCCACGATAGTCACAACATTTATAAGAAGTTGATTTTTATAATTTCTAATTATAAAATAAGCCTGACAACATGCCACAGTTCTACGCCCGTTCTAATTAGTGAATAACGTTTACGTCAAGTAATCACAAATGTTCTTGTTACTAAGAAAAAATTGGTAGAGCCAGTCAGTTAATTTTGAAATAGATCATTCTTACCGTGGTGTGTTGGTTTATATAGATACTAGTCGACCAGTCTCGCTGATCTCTCTCTCGTGAAAGATATTTTACTGCGATAATAAAATAATTGGAAGAAATAATGGAAAGTATTTAAGGAGTTTGAAGACATTGCAATAGTGCCGTCAGGGACGTCATGCCTGTCGTCTCCGTCGGAGCGGTATCGAGTGGCCGGCCGCAGTGCTCCGAGCGCGCACCGGAGCGCGGCGCGGATCGATCGGCCGAGCCGCGGCGCAGGGCCGGCCGCTATCGACCGCGGCGGGCGGGCGGGGCGGGCGCCTCCCCACGGCCCCGCGCGGTGGCGGCGGGCGCTAGTAGGCGCGCACCCGCGACGCGGCCGGCAGCGCTCGGCCAGCAGCTCGAGCTCCGCCTCCTCCCGGACAGCTGCAGCCGCTGCACGCGCGGGCCCCCGGGGGCGGGCGGTCGCGGTCGTGGCGCTCGAACACCGCTACGAGATTCCCTCTATCACTGCTAAATGATTACTTGACGTAAACGTCACTAGCTCCGTCGACACTTAATCGATCTCTAACCAGCTCGAGCGACCCAACTCTTAACGAATCGTTTGACGGTATGCTTGCGCTTCTAACGATTAGATTTCAAATTAATCTTATTTATTCTAAAATATTTACAATAAATGACATGTTTCTTTGACTATGAGACAATATAAAAACGTTAACTAAAAGGCGTAGTTAAAAATCAAATATCTAATATTTGAATACGAAATATATAGGTAATAGGTATAGGTAATTGTAAAAGGTATAGTTACGTCAATATCGCACGCAACCCTCACTCAATGACTAATATTATGTTCAGTACTTGCACGCGGTCAACTTAAGCGGTAAATCAAATTGATTCGCAGAGTTGTAGTCGGTAGACAATGGAGGGAGGCGCGGGCGTGGGCAGCGTGGCTTCCCTTACGATGGACTGCGAGGATATGTTTAAAGAGATAACAAAGAAGCTTTACGGCGAGGAGGCGACAGTGGGTGTGGGAGTGGGAGTGGGCGTGGGCGGCGTGGTGGGCGTGGAGTTCCCTGCGGCCGAGCGCGACCTACAGGACGACGATTTGCGTCCCGAGGAGCACATCACCGCCTGGGGCCTCGCCGCGCTCATGCAAAACGGATTCCCTCCCCCGGGAATTCTACAGGTTACCTTGCCGTCTCGAACACCTTCATGTCTCTTTACGTCTACACTACACACTATATTGGGTATCTAATGTTAAATGTAAATCTGGACGGCAGGCTAACTTCACGCCCCGCACGGACCCGACGGCGGAGGACCGCTGGACGGCGGCCGAGGAGCCGCTGGCGTGGGCGCACTCGCGCGTGGCCGCCTACAACCCCGCACAGCGACTGTTCAAGTGCACCGACTGCGAGTGCGTGGGCTTCCTGGCGCGCGTGGCGGAGCACTGGCTGGGCACGCACTCGCAGGCGCGCGCCTTCCAGTGCCCGCTGGCGGGCTGCGGGTTCGCCAGCGGCTGGGCGCGCGCCGTGCGCCAACACCTGGCGCGCGACCACCACTCCGACCCCGCGGCCGCCGACCACCTGCTGCGCGACAACCCCGCGCTCGACGACCTCACGCGCTACTTGCAGCGACTCAAGACTAAGGTGAGCTTTTTACTGAAAATCTGTTTGAAAAAAGTTGTACCTATATATACATATAGTTGGAAATTAAAACATTTAAAACGAACATTGATTTAATCAACATCAGGTAGAGACCGCGCGCACCGAAAGACGCACCGCCGCCAGCACAGTGGTGGCGAGCACGGTCGTCGGCGAGGCGGTCGCGCCGCAGTCCGAGAGCGGCGGCGACGGCGGGAAGCGCTACGCCTGCGCCGCGTGCCCGTACGCGACCGACCGCAGGGATCTCTTCACGCGCCATGAAAATATTCACCGCGACGAAAAACCATTCCACTGCTATCTGTGCCAGAAGCAATTCAATAGGGCCGACCACGTCAAAAAACACTTTCTTCGCATGCACCGAGATCAGCCGTACGATTTGAATCGCATTCGGCGAGCCAATGTCAAGAGCGCGGGGAACGGAGGATCGACGACGATGTACTGCGGCGGGCAGGCGGTTGCCGGTGCCGTGGCCACCGCGACCAAGGCTGCGGACGCGGCGCTGCCCGCGCTGCCGCCGGCGGCACCCGCCGAGTGCCGCGCGCCGCCCGTCAAGCTGGAGCGCGCGCCGCTCGGCAAGACCGACACGCCGGCGACCGCGACTCACAAGCCGAGTGCGTCGAGTCCGGTCAGGCGTAAGGTGAGAAAATTTTATTCTTACATGAGTCTAAATTGGGCGCAGACATAGTAGATACTGTAGAATAAAATGTTTGAACTTTGCTTATTTGACACTCAAGCAGGGGGAGCGGCGCTACGCTTGCTGCTACTGCGCGTGGTCCGGTGTGGACAACTGGTGCCTGAAGCGGCATCTCAACACTCACCTGAAGCCGTTCGCGTGCGCGCTGTGCGAGTACAAGGCGGCGCGCGCCGAGCGCCTCGCCACGCACGTGCACAAAGTGCACAACAAGAAGGCCTGCGCCAAGTGTCCCTTCCTGGCGGACGACCAGCAGCAGCTGGCGCTTCATCTGCGCGACGCACAGTGAGCGACGCCTCCTTAACGATTTATGTTTTCCTGCACTGTCCCAAATACGAGACAATCAATGAAAAATGTGTTTCACAGCCACATCGAGAGCCGCAATTTGAAGGTGCCGTCCGGAGTGAACCGCGGCGGGTTCGTGGGCGGCGCGCCGCAGCCGGCTCCCGGGGGCGCGGTGGCGCCGGGCTCGGTGCCGGGGGCGGGCGCGCAGGCCGTGGGCGGCGCGGGCGCGAGCGGCGCGGGGGCGGGCGGCGCGGGGGCGGGCGGCGCGGCGGCGGGCGGCGGGCGGCGGCGCGAGAGCAGGGCGGCGGGCGCGGCGCGGCTGTTCGGCTACCTGGAGGCGTCGGACGGCTCGGGCGACGAGTACGAGCCGCCGCCGCTGGCCGCCGAGTTCGGCGCGGCGCCGCACTACGCGCGCGACAAGGAGAACGCCGCGCCGCCGCCGCTGCACCACGCCCTGCACCACGACCACTGCCTCCGCTACTAGACACGCCGCCTTCTCCGCCGACAA
>HG992191.1:19879060-19909771 GCA_905220545.2 Melitaea athalia | reverse complement strand
TCACTCGCCCGCACTCACTCGCCAGTGTCCGCCAGCTGACGGCCGCGTCTGTCCGCAGGTCGGCGAGCGGCGAGCGGCGCGCCCCGCAGGTACCGGCGTGACACCGCGAGCGCCGCACTTGATACTATTGCTTGGATCTCATCCGGCGCGCGAGCCTAGTGATCAAATAAGTTCGCCGTCATGTCTTCCGTTACGATCGATGCGCTCCGATTTTACTCGTTCTTTGAATTTATCTAGTTCTAAATAAAGTATTTCGATATCGATTATAGATTTTAAATATAATTAAATTATTGTCTTCACTAATCCGAGTGGTGCTCGCGAAGATCGAAATTTATTTTTGAAGAGTTTACGTATACGATAGGGTAGGCGTAGTTCGCGCGGAGCGGCTCGAGGCGCGACTCATTCGAGCACAAATTCTATAACTTATTTTATCACTGGAGAATTTTTATAAATTTGCATGTCTTCTCGAATTATCCGATATAAATATTTTTGCCATTTTTATCTTTATGAATGCCATACGAGAGTGCGGTTATTTTTATTTTATTGTGATTAATGTTTTAATTTAATATATCGATAGTTGTGAACGAATGTGATCATATCGACGCGAGGTCCCCGCGACCTCGCTGGTGCTTCTTATTTAAGCGCAACAGTATTATATGGAACAAATAAATATATAAGCAACGCTACCTTGGTTTGATTTAACGTTCGCATGCGGCTTGCACTAGCGCAGGTGGGTACCGAGCTTGTAGCGTAGCGGGCATGAGGCGCGCGGGGGAGAGTGGACGCACACCACGCGACACACTCCCCCGGCCGCGTGCGCGCCGAGCTTTATATGTGAGTAGAGTAGACGTTCGCCAGTAGTGTGTCCAGTCGTGGTGTAGCGGTGTGACGTCACGTGGAGCTCGCACCTCGAGTGTGTGTGCGCACTTTGTCAGTGTACCAGTTAGAGGTGTAGTATATGAAAAAAAAAATTGCGTGCGCACAAAGTACACGTCAGAAGTGAAACTTCTGGCAAACTAATTTAAAAAAAAGAATTAAAAATACAAAAAAACTAATTTAAAAAAGTAATAAAAAAGCCAACGTCACGAGGTGTTCCCGGTCACCCATCCAAGTACTGACCGCGTGACGCGTTGCCGCTTTAGCGGTCGCTCAAATTTTACCCCTGATGCGCCTAAAGAAGTTTCACTTCACCAAAAAATAATGGATTATTTTCTTTTTAAAATAAATCGAGTAATTAAAAAAAAGTGTGTGTGTGTCAGCTCCGACGCACGACTGGAGTTTACTTCTTCAGATCGACTGTCTAAATATGCACAAAAAAGACTTTATAGTCTAAGAAAAAGATTAATACCGCATTAAATTGTAAATAGATGAATCAAAATAACGCCACCTATCGATGGCATTATTAGATTTTAGATGGCATTACGTCGTAACCACAGAGTACATTGTAATAGTAGGGGTCGTAACCCTCGTAGCCGGTACCGTCGTAAACGTCATAGCAGATAGATGGCGCACAAAAACGTAACGAGGTCATTCGTTCAGTAGATTTTACTCCTCATAATTTTTTCATACCGAGGGCATTATATGAAAATCGATTCTTAAGGAGTAAACTCCAAAAATTTGGTTGACATTTTTTAGGTTAACTAACATCCGATAAAATAATCGATACCATTATAATGCCAAAAATCGAATTATTAATTCCTTTCAAAAAAAAAAAAAAAAAATCGATTTTCATGCTACGATAATTGATTGTATTAATAATTGTGTTGTAAGAAAGAAATAATCGATTATTTTATTAGTGTTGCAGCGGGCGTGGTCACACGTGTCCTTGTCGCTGTCATATAGATACTACATTTCTATTTCATTTTTTATCTGTATCAGTACAAGTTTCACGCACACATCGCGCGTCGAATGATTTGTAGTATCCACGGCAGCTTGTTCACTAACAACTATACCGCCTAGTAGCTAGGCCAACATTTAGTTTTGAATTAATATGTGATGTTACAGGTTCCTGCTCATACATGTCTCTGTAATTAACCGCCGCGATAGCGAATATAGTGCAATAGCGCTGGCTCTCTTTGTACTTTGCTCATTTGTAACAGCGCATCAGTCTTTCTGTTTTTTTAAAACTACGTATTAAGTTTGTATTTCGTAATAATCATGAAACTCTAAATGTGTTATATGCTATAAACTTATACACATGATGAAGGGCTTCGTATTGATACAAAATCAGTATCATTGAACGCTTAGTAGCTATACCCCGTCCGGCGACTAATGATCTTTTTGACACATCAAGAAATTTTGACATTAGTGACTGCCTCACACGTTATTTATTCGATTCGAAATAATAATCGATTTTATTTAAGAAGAACTTTCCATCGATTTAATTAAATACATTTAGTTTAAAAAATATTATTTATTTATGCGTTTATTAGTTTTTTTAATTATAAATGAAATATATAAATCTATACTAATATATAAAGCTGAAGAGTTTGTTTGATTGTTTGTTTGTTTGTTTGAACGCGGTAATCTCTGGTTCTACTGGGCCGATTTGAAAAATTCTTTCAGTGTTAGATAGGCCATTTATCGAGGAAGGCTATAGGCTATGTATCATCACGCTAAGACCAATAGGAGCGGAGTCCACGCCGACGAAGTCGCGCGCAGAAGCTAGTAATAAATAAATGAATTAACAGAGTTATTGCTCTTTATTCTTGGTTTGCAATTAAATTTCAAGATTTCGACTTAATTCCTTGCAAGTAATCAATCTTGGGGTCATAGATACTATTTTTATTTCCTTTTTTGTATTAAATTTATAGAAATAATAATCACATGACGTAAAATTATTTTTATCATATGATCGATTATTATCGATTTATTATTTCAAGAACTGTTTCATAGTCTGTGGTTGTTTGTTATGCACAGGGTACTTCACTCGATCAATCAAATCGTCAATAAAGTATGACATTACTGTAAAATTTTTAGTACGTTATTCCGGAAAAAAAAAACTGTAATTTATAGGCGTGAGCTGTCAAAAAGCTCATTAGTCGCCGGACGGGGTATAGTGTCCGACGGAATGTCTCGACCGGACTAACAGTTTTATAATGTCACAGTACGTGAAAGTTAAATTGATATCGAGTGCAAATGTTTTGATATTTGTTTATAATTCACACAATGAGTATTATCTGCATAGAAAACTTAAATTTTAAAGTGCTTGCTTACGTAAAAGTATCAACATCAGAAAAGGATCGCAAACTTTTTGACACGAACGCGGCACGCTTTTGTGTATCAGCGAATGTACGTAAAGTAATTAACTGTACATATTCCTTTCTTGTATAATATAGATTTAAATATATTATGGATGTCGTTAGTTTGTAATTTATTCATCAGAACTTACACCAGTCACTGAACGGCAAGCAGGTTAATATTCAAAACATAACCTGGCTGGTAAACGTTTCTCTTTTATCTCAGTCGTGTCTCCGTCTCGTATCGGTGAGCTGTTTAAATTGTTGCTTTTAGAATTGTTCTGCTTGGGTACATGTCATGATAATCTTTGTGTTTAGGGTAACTGGGAAAACCGTATGATTTTATGTTCCCGCTTGATTTATAGTTACTACGAAGTACATATTATATGCCAGCTTGGTTTAGCGTAAAATATTAATACTCAAGCTACAAGTTATTGTCCACTTGATATTAGAAGTCAAAAACTATCGTGACGTTTAAATGGTAAGTTTTTCTATGAATTGAATTCTCGTAGTGAAAGCATAACGTTAGTACGATACAACATGTGTCTGTAACTAATTTATAGAAAAATAATGAGAGAAATTCCTTCACATTTCTGTTACTAGCTCCTGGGGAGGGGGGGATAGGGTCGGCATTCGGCAACGCGCTTGCGATGCTTCTGGTGTTGCAGGCGTCTGTGAGCTACGGTTATCGCTTACCATCAGGTGAGCCGTACGCTTGTTTGCCGACCTAGTTACATATATTTAAAAAAATATATATATAGTCAGTCTGTTAGTCCGTTCAGTCCATTGCAGTCTACTGCTGGACATAGGCCTCTCGAAGTTTGCGCCAGACATCCCGGTTTCCCGCAATCCTCATCCAGCTTACACCGGCAATCTTACGTAGATCGTCGGTCCAGCGGGCCGCAGGACGTCCCCCAGTACATTTGCCAGCACGCGGTCTCCACTCCAGGACACGTCTGCTCCAACGACTATCGTTTCTGCGACACACGTGATAAGCCAATTGCCACTTCAACTTGCTAGTACTGTGGGCTATGTCGCTTACTTTCGTTCTCTTGCGCATGGATAGTCTCATTTCTAATCATATATTTAAGAGAGACCCCCAAGCATAGCCCGTTTCATTTCACGTTGAGCGACTTCAAACTTGTGGGCCAGCCCCTTCGTCAGTGTCCACGTCTCTGCCCCTTATACGCAGACAGATGTATTGCTCGAAGACTTGTTTTTTTATTGTCATAGTAACAGGAATTCATAGATTCCGCAATGCCTTTTACTATAAGAATCAGCTAAATTGCAAACACATTTATGAAGTACCGTGTGTCATTTTTGCACCTTCTGGTGACTTTTTGCAGCTATTAGCAATCGTTAGATAAAATGTAAAATGTTAAACGGATTCGTTTCCACTGATCGTTGTACGTACAGCACAGGCACAGCCCCTGTTGCTGTCGCTTAACAGTCGATCATAAATGTAGTTTCATTTCAACCTTGTTCTAATTTTAATATAATTAAGTAATCTGTCTAAATTAGTTTCGTGAAACCACCTTGTGTTACACATTAACGTGACGTGTTTGGCCAACGTTACGGCGAGGTGTACCTACTTACTGAATTTTTATAAGTTGTACAAACGTTTTTTTTTTTTTTAAATTCTCGCGTCCTCACAAACAAGAATAGTAAATAATATGATTTTGACAGTAACAACACGTGTGTAACATTTTTGATAAATATTATGATTATTTATACCTATTTCATTAAATTGAATGGATTAGTGAACATAATTACCTAATTATAATGGTTTAATTATGACTACTACTGAGGGTAGTTTACCGTTGCGCGATAAACAGCTGCTTTCGTGAGCTCCGATAATTTAAAGTGTAAATAATAGTTACAAGTGTTATAAAAGACCAAATAACATCCATAATTAAAATAACTTCTCGGAAAACAACTGTGACTACAAGTGAATTGGTGAATAACAGTGGAATAACCAAAATATAAAGGTAGAAAGGAGTGATATAACGGACAATCTATGCAAGTGAAAAACCCACGAAAAACAGTGAGAAAAAAGACAACAAATAGGAGAAACAGTAATAAAAAAGTTACAAAGACGACAAAAACAACCATAAAATAGTAAGTACTGCAAAAATCATACCAACTTAACCTAACTTTGGATAAAATTTACTCAGTCGATAACAAAAATCCAACTAGCGCCATCTGTGGATAAGTAGCAAAAAAACACTATATGAACTAAGTTTAGCAATCTTACAACAGCTGACTATACAACTAGCGACATCTATCGGCGAACAGCTAAAATATGGAGGACTTAACTAAAATTTTAAAGTCAATTCAAATGGATCTAGCGGAACAAAAGAAAGAAATGAGAGAAATGGAAACGAATATTACCAATAACATAACGAAGACTATTAACGATAATTTTAAAACAATTGAATTGAATTATAATCGGTTAAATAAGCAATTACAAACTCAAGAAAATATTTTAGATCGCATAGAAAGGCACAACAGAAAGAAGAATTTGGTTTTTTTCGGCGTTGAAGAAGGAGAGAAAACTTATCAAGAGCTAGAAAGTAAAATCCTATGTATAATAAGCAACATGAGTATACATTGTGAACGAAATGAAATTGAATTTGTGAAGCGACTTGGAAGGAAAAGCGAAAAACCAAGACCAATAACAGTGACGTTTACTACTATGGGGAAAAAAATTACTCTACTACAAAATAAGAAAAACATGGAAAATAGCGCCATATATTTTAAAGAAGACTATCCACTGAAAGTTTTGGAGAAAAGGAAACAATTACAAACTGAAATATTAAAATATAAAGCTGAAGGTAAAAAAGCTATAATTAAATATGACAAACTCATAGTATTACACCAATACAAACCAAATGATAATCAACAACCATCGAAAAAGAGAAACCTACATAATATCTCTCCAGACCATAATAACAAAAATAATGTAAACCAAGTTTCGAAAAAGAACAAAACGCAAATTACAACATTTATGCAACCAAAAATAAGTTTCGAAAAAAACCAAAACTCAACGAACATTAATAATCAAACTTCTATATCAAGCATTTAACAACCAACGGGGACCCCTCTACTATTTCAACACCCAACACGGCTAGTCACCGTGGGGGAGAAAACCGACATTGGTTATTCTCTTGACTGCAACCCTCCTAGAAAATACAGCATAAATACTCAAAAGAATAAAACAACAAATAATAACTTTTTTATTGGCACATATAATGTGAGAACATTAGCAAGTAGTACAAAATTAATAGAATTAACAAACGCCTTAAAAAATATCAAATATGACGTCATTGGGCTGTCAGAAGTAAGAAAATTGGGTTATGGTATTGAGGAATACGAAAATATTATATTGTGCTATAACGGACAAACAAAGGGACGGCATGGAGTTGGCTTCATCGTGAAAAAGTATCTCAAACCCTGTATAAAAAGCTTCAGAGGATTTTCAGATCGAGTAGCACTCTTAGACATAGAAATAAATAACTTCACAATATCAATTATTCAGGTTTATGCACCCACCGAAGAGTGTGAAATTTCAGAAATAGATGATTTTTATAACACTCTGCATAATGCTCACCAAAATTGCAGCAAATATGTAATAGTAATGGGCGATTTTAATGCGAGAGTGGGAAAAACGAACCCCTTGGACGGTCATATTTTTGGAAAGTTTGGTTACGGATTTAGAAGCTCAAGAGGACAGCAATTAATACATTATGCTCAAGAATATAATTTGTCCATTATGAACACTTTTTTTAAGAAAAATCCCAGTCGGAAATGGACATGGAAATCACCTGACCAAAAAACTACAAACGAAATAGATTATATATTATCAAACTTTCCGAAACGATTCCATGACGTGCAAGTTCTAAATAATATTATGTTTTCATCAGACCATAGAATGATTCGATCAAAAATATCACTTGCACCAATGAAAAAAAGCCGAATAAAATACAGACCTCCAAACTACACACTAACAAATCAAAATCATGCTAAACTGTTTTTACAGAAATTAAAAAATAACATTGAAGCTCTAAAAATAAGTAATACATATTCGGGTCAAACTGTTTATGATATATTAGAAAAATGTATATTGGAAAGTCTAAAAATGGATAAAAAAGCAGAGAAAAGCAAGGCAAATACAATTCTTACTAAAGAAACTTTAAATCTAATTAAACAACGCCATCAGTTACAAATTTTGAAGCCAAAAAATATAGAAGAAAGAAGGAATCTTAGCTCAATTTACAAAAAAACTAATAAAAACATTAGAAAAGACTACAACATGTACAGATCAAAAATAATAGAGAAACATCTAACCAAAAGTAGAAGCTGCAAACGAGCATATAAAGAGCTCCGCACATATAAATCTTGGATATCAAGTTTAACAGAAAACTCTACCAGTACAACTAATAGAGAAAACATACTTAAAATAGCTACAAAATTTTACGAGAATCTTTATGAACAAAAAAGCACTTGTGAACACGTTGAACCTCAAAGTTTCTACTCTCAAAAAGAATCTACCACTGTTGTATGGGATGAAAGAGAGATAGCGCAAGAAATAAAGAAGTTAAAACCAGAAAAGAGTCCTGGCCCTGATGGAATCCCAAACGAAGCAATAAAACTCGGAACAATCATTCTAACACCAGTAATAACTATGTTATTTAATAAAATTACCGAAGAACAGAGAGTGCCCGAGCAATGGACAAAGTCGAACATTATTTTATTGTACAAAAAAGGCGATCCAAAAAATATAAGAAACTACAGACCTATTAGCCTTTTGCCCAGTCTATATAAACTCTTCTCATCCTGCATATTAAGTCGAATAACTGCAAAAATCGAAGAAAATCAGCCAGTAGAGCAGGCAGGCTTTAGAAAGGGCTACTCAACAGTCGATCATATTCATGTAGTGGAAAATATTTTAGAAAAATATAAAGAATTTCAAAGGCCTCTCTACCTAGCCTTTGTGGATTATCAGAAGGCATTCGACTCTATCTCACACAAATCAATCTGGAAAGCCCTTGCTGACAATAAAATAGACCAAACGTACTGCAACATAATACGAGACATCTATGAGAGAAGCACAAGTAGAGTGAAATTAGAAACTAGCGGTCCAGAAATAAAAATTAAAAGAGGTGTGAAGCAAGGCGACCCTCTATCGCCTAAACTCTTTATAGCGGTGCTAGAAAACATATTTAAAAACCTTCACTGGAAAGATTTCGGTATCCAGATAAAAAACACTCGCCTTAGTCATCTCCGCTTCGCAGACGACATAATATTATTCTCAGAATCCAGTGCACAACTTGAACAAATGATTCAATCACTACAACTAGAAAGTGAACAAGTTGGCTTAGAAATGAACATAGAAAAAACAAAACTGATGACAAATTCGACAAAAACACCTATCAAAATTGGAAACGTGTGCCTGGACTATGTTGACTCCTATATTTACCTTGGAAAGCAAGTATCATTTCACTCTAACAATAATTTAGAAGAAATATTAAGAAGAATAAATATATCATGGCAAAAATTCTGGGCCCATAGAGACATATTAAAAGGAGAATTGCCGCTTTTTATTAAAAAGGTTGTAATGGATTGTGGTATTCTTCCCTGCCTTACATATGGTTCACAAACTTGGATATACACTAAACAGATAAAAGAAAAAATACGAATATGCCAAGCAGCAATGGAAAGATCAATCCTATCTATAAGAAGAATAAACAGAACACGCAACAGTATCATAAGAAAAAGAACAAAATTAATAGACTTCTTACACCACTCAATGAAATTAAAATGGAAATGGGCAGGACATCTGGCTAGAATGCACGATTCTCGATGGACCAAACGAGCGTTGATGTGGGAAGGACCCAAGGGGAAAAGAAAGAGAGGAAGACCGAGCAAGAGATGGGTCGATGATATCCAAGCTATAGCAGGAAAGGAATGGCATATTAGAGCAAAGAATAGAAACCTATGGTCACAAATGGAGGAGGCCTTTACCCTATAGAGGGGTTCTCATTTATTTTAGTCTAATTGTTTTAATTTATTGATCAACTTTTAAATATTTTCTATTCATTATATTTCGCAATTATCAATCAACTTAAATATGTATTATATCGAAATTTCACTATTTTATAAGAATGCAATTTTGAATGTAGCTTTTTAAAATTAATTTTAAAAATTTTAAACATATGATTTTTATTTAATTTATAGAGATTATTTTTTTTAGTGAATTTGCTTAAATGAATTATAATGAAATAAATTATATCATAATATATATTGTCAACGATAATGTATGCAAAGAAATGAGAAATAAAAAGGCTTATTTATTATTATTTATTTATAATTATTACTAATATCCCAAACTTCTTCTGGGTTTTGGTTTTAACAAATGGTTGAGATGATGCAGTGGTTCTCAAATATGCTACAAGCAATATCTTATAGTTAAACTATCACAATGAATCCATCCATCGTGGACGATTTTTAAAATGTATGCAAGTCGAGTAATCTCAAATCGAAGCATTACAGACACCTCTACAGTTATTTCGATGGAAGTTATTGAGAATCACTGTGTTGTTTAATATTGCGTGTGGTAATATTAACAAAGGTGTGCGGTGCAATTTGGTGCGCTTCGTAAAATATAATGAGAGCGTTTTGTGCCAGCAGGGCGGCGGCGAGGCGCAGGCGGCGCCCGAGCTCGACACGTGCAGGTACGTACACAAGTGCACAACACTCCGCCCCGAGTACAGTGTAGAGCCCGCACTAACCCTTGCCCCCGCAGCCGCCTGGCGGACACGCCCGACCTGGTGCTGGACCTGCCGGCGCGCGCCGCCGACGCCGCCGACGCCTTCGCGCTCAACCGCGACACGCTGCGGCGGCGGGCGGCGCGCGCGCCCGAGCCCGGCGGCAGCCCGGTGCCGGCGCGCAACACGCTGCGCGTGGCCGCCAAGTTCGCCGAGCTCACGCTGACGGGCGGCTCGCTCAAGCCGGCGCTGGCCGCCAAGCCGGCGCTGCTGCGGCGCCCCACGCCGCACCCGCGCGCCGTCGCCGCGCCGCCGCCCGCCGCGCCCGACCCGGCGCCCTAGCGGCCCTAGCGGCCCTAGCGGCCCTACTGGCCCTGCTGGCCCTAGCGCCCGCGCCGCGCAGGGAGCGGGTCGCGTCGCATGTTGGGGAGCAATTTTTATACGATAATGTAGTGACGAGTACTCTGTCGACGTGTATGATTGTAAATGTATAAGCATAATAATATTATTATTTTTGTAAGCGCCGCACGCGCCGGCGCCGTGCCCGCTGTCCGCGCCACGCCTATAATAAACAGTATTATCATATGTTGCGTTTCTCTTAACCCTTAGCAATAAAGTTAAATTAGTAGGTATTACTTTTCACCCAAACTATATCGGCCTAGTAAGACCTTAAGTTAGGTAAGGGCTGCTGCTCTGTCACCGGTTGCTGATATGTCTCAGACACTAGGATGGCAGTCGATAGGGGATCGGACAAATGTTTAAAAAGTGTTTTTAATTAATCTTTATGGATACTTATACCCATAAAAAATAAAATTTCATTAATTTACAGCCTTTTAGGTACTCAAAATCATGTTTTAATATTGTTTGTTCAAAAATCCCGCCAAAACGCCACTTTATGACATCTGACAGCGCGTGACGTCAATTGTGGGTCATAAACATAGAGTATATAAAGTACGTTGAACATACGGATAGAATAACCCGTGCAGTAAATGCTTGCTCTTTTCTAAAGTACTCTGTGGCTTGTAACCAACAAATGACGTCACGCACTCTAGTTGGTGTTTTAGTACAGATTAATAATATTGTAAATAACAACATTTTATTTTTTCATTTAAAAATATTTAAATGAATTATATTAAATTATTATTCGATAAATAATCGTAAAACAGTATATTTATTCTATCTTAGTACATTCTAGATTTTAATCTGATTACTGTCCGATCCCCTATTGGCGTATTTTTAGATTCTGCACCCCAAAGTATTTTAATAATTACCTCGTTGATTAAAGAAAAAAGGCAAAAGCAGCGACCTATCATTTACAAAAGTGATATTTTTAATAATCGATTAATAAAATTATTGATTAATTTCCAGCTGACCTTTTATTTTTTAAACCATCCATTCCTTCAACCTTTTTTAGGTGACATATCCTTAAAATCGATTATTTTTTCACATTCCGAGTACATATGCTCGCCCCTTGCAAGCTACCACTTCGGGCTCTATACTTCCCTAGTCAAGCTTCTCTGGATCTTGAGCAGGATATTTCCTGCCGTACCCAACCACAGTAAAATATACACACTTCCACCCCTGTAACTCTAGCCACCTTACACTACGCAGGAACACAACACTACTTGAGAGAAGTAGAGGTATTATTTAGTTATCTGTGATCTTCTGTAAGGTCGAGGTACCTACTTCCCCAGTCAGGCTGCTTCAGATTTTGAGCTGGATATTTTTTACTGTACTCTACCTCAATAACTAAAGTCCTATTTCTAACAGAGATCTATCTCTTATAGGTACGCTGTAGTTATCATTTATCCGTATGTAGGTACCTGTTTCGAATTTGTAACTATTTACAATATGTATCATAAAAATACTTATTTATTCATTCAAATTATTAGTTTCACACATGACACAACGTGCCATTAGAATGGAGAAGACATGAAGGAGATTAATCGGTGCGGGTTTCAAAAATATGTCAGTAGGACAATACTGTAATCTATAGGTAGGTATATCTATATCCTACTTAAATAAAATATAGGAAAGATTTAATTTTTGAAGTTATACTTCTTTTGGCGCGTTAGAGAAAAATGATGAGAGTAAATTTTCACTATGCGCGTGTGAAGCGTGAAAAAACGGAACGAAGTTCAAGCATGCATGAATAGATGCCGCCACTAATAAGTAGTCTTTAGCATTTCTGACAGATGGCGTTGTGGAAATTGTTTTCAGGTTCTAATTTATAAAAAATCGGTAGGTAGGTACTTGAAGTGACATCTAGGTTAAGCAATAAGAATCGCGTTGGTTTTATTTCAAAGGACTGGTTCTGCGAAGAGTTTCCACGTTACAATAGATGGCGCTACTCAGCGTTTTTGTGAGATTTAATTGTCTTTTTTTTTCAAAGAATCTGACACCTGAAGTTAGCTAGCCAAAGAAGAAGTTAGGAACGTGAAGTGAGCTAGCCAATGAGGTATAACTTCTTACGTGCGTACATAAGCACACACACACTTTTTTTGTTTATATTGGATAAACTCAAAAACTACACGACCTATTTTATAAAAACTTACAGGTACCAGGAGAAAAAAAATGAGTGTGCTTTAGGTTTAGACCACACGACAGGAACGTACAGGAAAACGTTACGGCGCGTTCCATTTGTCAAAAATCTTCAAATTTTGCGTTACGTAAAACTTGAACGTCCCCTAATTTGAAACATTAGGTAATTCTGAATCCTTTACTTCCTACTGTAGTATAGTATTTATATGATGTCAATTTATTTTTCTCTAATTTTTCGAAATAACTCAACAACATTATCACAACTACCAAACACATTAAGTACCTACATTTTTATTTAAATAAGTAAAGCATATTTCGCAGAAAGTGTAAAATTAAAAACAAAAGTACCTAAGTACCTACATTACTTCAATGCCTAAGTATAACAAGAAACATTTCACATTAGGTGATACGCTCCGGCTTGATTATGAAAGACGGAAAGTGGTAAATTGTAAAATAAGCTAGGTGATAATTAAAAGTAAACGAAAGATGTATAAATTAGAAGTCCCGGGAGACCTGACTAGGTGATGAGGAGCTACGGGGAAGGGGGGCCTGCGATTTGATACAGTAGACTGAAAAAAAATCATAAAAAAAAATCCGTAACACTTTGCATAATAGGTAAATTAGCCTAAATAGGTTCTAAATGACTTCCCCTACCCAACATATCTCTATGGCTAACCATTCCCCTAACACCCTGTATAATATAATTATGTACCTATATCACAATATGATACTATTGACGGAGAACATTATCCACGGCTATTGGGATAATACCTATTTATAGCTCTCAAATAATCGGAAATTATCGAGTGCATTAGACAATAAAAGGCACAGTTATGATACAGAGGTTTATTGTTGTCGGCGGAGAAGGCGGCGTGTCTAGTAGCGGAGGCAGTGGTCGTGGTGCAGGGCGTGGTGCAGCGGCGGCGGCGCGGCGTTCTCCTTGTCGCGCGCGTAGTGCGGCGCCGCGCCGAACTCGGCGGCCAGCGGCGGCGGCTCGTACTCGTCGCCCGAGCCGTCCGACGCCTCCAGGTAGCCGAACAGCCGCGCCGCGCCCGCCGCCCTGCTCTCGCGCCGCCGCCCGCCGCCCGCCGCCGCGCCGCCCGCCCCCGCGCCGCCCGCCCCCGCGCCGCTCGCGCCCGCGCCGCCCACGGCCTGCGCGCCCGCCCCCGGCACCGAGCCCGGCGCCACCGCGCCCCCGGGAGCCGGCTGCGGCGCGCCGCCCACGAACCCGCCGCGGTTCACTCCGGACGGCACCTTCAAATTGCGGCTCTCGATGTGGCTGTGAAACACATTTTTCATTGATTGTCTCGTATTTGGGACAGTGCAGGAAAACATAAATCGTTAAGGAGGCGTCGCTCACTGTGCGTCGCGCAGATGAAGCGCCAGCTGCTGCTGGTCGTCCGCCAGGAAGGGACACTTGGCGCAGGCCTTCTTGTTGTGCACTTTGTGCACGTGCGTGGCGAGGCGCTCGGCGCGCGCCGCCTTGTACTCGCACAGCGCGCACGCGAACGGCTTCAGGTGAGTGTTGAGATGCCGCTTCAGGCACCAGTTGTCCACACCGGACCACGCGCAGTAGCAGCAAGCGTAGCGCCGCTCCCCCTGCTTGAGTGTCAAATAAGCAAAGTTCAAACATTTTATTCTACAGTATCTACTATGTCTGCGCCCAATTTAGACTCATGTAAGAATAAAATTTTCTCACCTTACGCCTGACCGGACTCGACGCACTCGGCTTGTGAGTCGCGGTCGCCGGCGTGTCGGTCTTGCCGAGCGGCGCGCGCTCCAGCTTGACGGGCGGCGCGCGGCACTCGGCGGGTGCCGCCGGCGGCAGCGCGGGCAGCGCCGCGTCCGCAGCCTTGGTCGCGGTGGCCACGGCACCGGCAACCGCCTGCCCGCCGCAGTACATCGTCGTCGATCCTCCGTTCCCCGCGCTCTTGACATTGGCTCGCCGAATGCGATTCAAATCGTACGGCTGATCTCGGTGCATGCGAAGAAAGTGTTTTTTGACGTGGTCGGCCCTATTGAATTGCTTCTGGCACAGATAGCAGTGGAATGGTTTTTCGTCGCGGTGAATATTTTCATGGCGCGTGAAGAGATCCCTGCGGTCGGTCGCGTACGGGCACGCGGCGCAGGCGTAGCGCTTCCCGCCGTCGCCGCCGCTCTCGGACTGCGGCGCGACCGCCTCGCCGACGACCGTGCTCGCCACCACTGTGCTGGCGGCGGTGCGTCTTTCGGTGCGCGCGGTCTCTACCTGATGTTGATTAAATCAATGTTCGTTTTAAATGTTTTAATTTCCAACTATATGTATATATAGGTACACTTTTTTCAAACAGATTTTCAGTAAAAAGCTCACCTTAGTCTTGAGTCGCTGCAAGTAGCGCGTGAGGTCGTCGAGCGCGGGGTTGTCGCGCAGCAGGTGGTCGGCGGCCGCGGGGTCGGAGTGGTGGTCGCGCGCCAGGTGTTGGCGCACGGCGCGCGCCCAGCCGCTGGCGAACCCGCAGCCCGCCAGCGGGCACTGGAAGGCGCGCGCCTGCGAGTGCGTGCCCAGCCAGTGCTCCGCCACGCGCGCCAGGAAGCCCACGCACTCGCAGTCGGTGCACTTGAACAGTCGCTGTGCGGGGTTGTAGGCGGCCACGCGCGAGTGCGCCCACGCCAGCGGCTCCTCGGCCGCCGTCCAGCGGTCCTCCGCCGTCGGGTCCGTGCGGGGCGTGAAGTTAGCCTGCCGTCCAGATTTACATTTAACATTAGATACCCAATATAGTGTGTAGTGTAGACGTAAAGAGACATGAAGGTGTTCGAGACGGCAAGGTAACCTGTAGAATTCCCGGGGGAGGGAATCCGTTTTGCATGAGCGCGGCGAGGCCCCAGGCGGTGATGTGCTCCTCGGGACGCAAATCGTCGTCCTGTAGGTCGCGCTCGGCCGCAGGGAACTCCACGCCCACCACGCCGCCCACGCCCACTCCCACTCCCACACCCACTGTCGCCTCCTCGCCGTAAAGCTTCTTTGTTATCTCTTTAAACATATCCTCGCAGTCCATCGTAAGGGAAGCCACGCTGCCCACGCCCGCGCCTCCCTCCATTGTCTACCGACTACAACTCTGCGAATCAATTTGATTTACCGCTTAAGTTGACCGCGTGCAAGTACTGAACATAATATTAGTCATTGAGTGAGGGTTGCGTGCGATATTGACGTAACTATACCTTTTACAATTACCTATACCTATTACCTATATATTTCGTATTCAAATATTAGATATTTGATTTTTAACTACGCCTTTTAGTTAACGTTTTTATATTGTCTCATAGTCAAAGAAACATGTCATTTATTGTAAATATTTTAGAATAAATAAGATTAATTTGAAATCTAATCGTTAGAAGCGCAAGCATACCGTCAAACGATTCGTTAAGAGTTGGGTCGCTCGAGCTGGTTAGAGATCGATTAAGTGTCGACGGAGCTAGTGACGTTTACGTCAAGTAATCATTTAGCAGTGATAGAGGGAATCTCGTAGCGGTGTTCGAGCGCCACGACCGCGACCGCCCGCCCCCGGGGGCCCGCGCGTGCAGCGGCTGCAGCTGTCCGGGAGGAGGCGGAGCTCGAGCTGCTGGCCGAGCGCTGCCGGCCGCGTCGCGGGTGCGCGCCTACTAGCGCCCGCCGCCACCGCGCGGGGCCGTGGGGAGGCGCCCGCCCCGCCCGCCCGCCGCGGTCGATAGCGGCCGGCCCTGCGCCGCGGCTCGGCCGATCGATCCGCGCCGCGCTCCGGTGCGCGCTCGGAGCACTGCGGCCGGCCACTCGATACCGCTCCGACGGAGACGACAGGCATGACGTCCCTGACGGCACTATTGCAATGTCTTCAAACTCCTTAAATACTTTCCATTATTTCTTCCAATTATTTTATTATCGCAGTAAAATATCTTTCACGAGAGAGAGATCAGCGAGACTGGTCGACTAGTATCTATATAAACCAACACACCACGGTAAGAATGATCTATTTCAAAATTAACTGACTGGCTCTACCAATTTTTTCTTAGTAACAAGAACATTTGTGATTACTTGACGTAAACGTTATTCACTAATTAGAACGGGCGTAGAACTGTGGCATGTTGTCAGGCTTATTTTATAATTAGAAATTATAAAAATCAACTTCTTATAAATGTTGTGACTATCGTGGACAACATTGTAGAGTAGGTACCTCTTACCTAGTCAGCCACCTACACCAGTGTATGTAAAACAAAGTTAGTAAATAATATTTAGGTATCTGTTTCAAATCTGACAACAAATACCTTTCAACAACTTTTCAAACGAATTACAAACAAGAGAAGCAAATGTAGGAATGTTAGAAACTGAGAAATGAACTTGTACAAAGTGAGACAAAGACTGACCGCACTCCGACAGCTGCACCAACAGCAGCCGAGCTGAGTTCATCGATTCTATCAGAAGCAGGATGTATGAGAGCATTTTTTGAAAGTATACTTATTTGGCAAAACAAAAAATGTCTTTATAAAAAAAAATCTAAATATTCAGGTGCACATTCTTCAAGAGTTAGGTATATTACACAGTGTTATGTTACACTCTCCTTCCTACGTCAACGCATTACATAATTATCTATATTATATTGAAAATTGTCCGTGAATATTATAAACGGGAACCATCGACACCTGTTCCCTCCGGGTCTCCCCCTGGCGGTAAGCCTACGGCGCCCCCTCCCGCCCAGAAGGCTTCGCGCCCTCCAAACACCCAGCGCACACACGCAGCGCCCTCGTTGCTGGGCATATGTTGTTGTTCTCTACACGAGTGCGCTCAGATTAATGTGAATGAGAAGCACTATTTAAAATAAAAGATTAGTCAGGTTGGCAAACATGCCTGTGAGCCACAGATTGCCGTAACGTTTGACCACATAAGTATTAAATACTTCTTTGAAGAAGCGGATAACGTTTTGAAGCTGTCTGCCAAAGCTTGTGATTATAAAATTCAACGTAGAGATTAAATTAAAAAAAATATAGATATTAATTATGTAATATTTATATAATTAATGAAACTAAATATAAAACTACTACCAATACACAATTTTAATGGCAAACAAATAAATGCGTGCAGTTTTATCCGAACTGTGATAATGACCTACTGCCACAATACATGCAGCACTCGCAGCAGAGCCGCTGCTCGTTGCAGTAAGAGCTGTGACGTCTGATACAACGTTCCTCAACGAACAGACCGCAGTCAGACATTATAAAATTAGTCCGCAATAGAGCTAAGCTTCCTAGTTTCTGCTAGCGATTGAATTCGCTCCGATCGCGTATACTCGTATAAGTTAGTTACTGCATCTATCAGTTGCTTTTGAAAACTACGAACAAAAAATGAAGAACAGTTACTGCTCCATTTACTTAACTGGAACAAGTATTTTATGTACTTTTATACTACTTACTGAAATTAAAATATTGTAAAAAAAAACGAAACAGTGCTTTGAACGAACGAAGTAAAACTTCTGTAGCTCCATCTAACTTATATCTCCCTCTCAACTTCCGTTTGCCTCGCCCGATCACACTTTTCGTAACGCTTTCGTCTCATTAACCAGCTTACTCCCCAAGTCAAGCGTGCGTAAAGAAGTTTTACTTCAAAGGTAATTAAACCCATGAAGGATGTATTTCAAAATGAAAGTGTATCAATTTGTGTAAGAGCGTCGAAGGTATTGTGTACATGTAGGGCCGAGGGCGCGACTGTGGGCGCGACGGACGAGGTCGCGGACGCGTAGCGATGTCGTCCGTGCGGGGGTGAATCGGGATGTACATAATTACGTAGTAACAGTAATTGTATCATTGATGTCGTATATTTGTAGTCGTAGTAGACTTAATTTCATTTTCAAGTTTATTACGAAAAACTTGAGGGAACCTTTCGAACACTATAGCGAGGGATCCCTAGTACCTACATATTTTTACCTGATTACTATCAAGCTAATTTTCCGGGAGTAGATTCATTTTGATGAGACGAACAAAAAGTTCCTCTTCGAAAACTCTCGATTGTGGTAGCAGGTAGATAATAGTATAATATAATAAATTTTCTTTTAGTTAGTTAATATTTGTATAATTTGATGGTAATATTGTCCTACAAATTGCGTGGTACGTTATCCCGGTCCTACGCTCACTGCTGCTCTACCTCCTGCTGACTCTATTATCTACCACAATCGAAAGTTTTCGAAGAGGAACTTTTTGTTCGCCTCATCAAAATGAAGCTACTCCCAAAAAAAATAGCTTGATAGTAATCAGGTGAAAAATATGTACCTACTAGGGATCCCGTACTACTACTAATAGTTGGACTAATACGATATTAACTTTACGTTTCTATGTTTCAATTATTTTATGGAATAGGAAACAAAAACTGAATAATTTATTGGGAAACAAATGTTTTAAAAATATCTGAGTCGAAAATATAGGTACTAATGTTTCTAAGAACGAACGGTAATCAGGAAACTCCGAATGCGACGAAAATAAAAATATATAAAAAATGATGAATGAGCTCCTACGACGATATTTTTAGCTTGACAAACAAAAATGTTTACGCCGCTTCTAAAAAGGACTCGTTTTAACCGCTTGTACTTATTTTTAAATATGATGCTATTTTCATTAAACTGTGTAAGTAGGGCGCGTGTCTTTGTTCAGTAACGTGTCGGGCGTCAGCTGCGGCCGCGGAGCGCTTCGGAGGAGAGCGCGGCTGTTGCTCGTGTAGCTGCTGTAGCGCCAACGTTCTAGTTGGTCACTTATTTGTACAAATGTTTGCGTTCAGGGGTCTTTGTAATGTCTTATTATAGTAATAATCTTAAGTTAATTAAAAAAAAAGTTAAGTAGAATTCGTTATACTTACCTATATATTTTTTTATATCTAAGTACAACACACACACCCGGTCGTCTGTTCCTAAAGTAAGAAACTTAACGCTTGTGTTATAGGTAACAGCCGACAGGTCTAGCTACATATTTTTTTTTCGATAAACATATGCTTATAAATAGTACATATATAAATATATATTACACTGACTCGGGGTGGGAATCGAACCCACAACCCCCGGAGCAGAAAGCAGGGTCACTACAAACTGCGCCCACGGGCTAATTAATAATTATATATAATTATTAATTACCTATTGTTTGTAAGCGAAATATATTTTTGTTTCTGAAATTTTCGATGGTTTCTCTTCACACAAAACACCTTGTTAATGTATAATAAACAACGCAACTGAAGTCGCGGCTACCAGCTAGTTATTGTAAATAAATCGCGAATCGAGACCTCTTTCATCTAAATCCTACATACAAGTGTCACGTGTGCCATGAAGTAAGTAAAAAAAACCCCGCACCGCTCCGTGGTAAGTCGGTTATACACATAAATGAATCAGAAATCAATACATTAACAGATTATAAATATAATTGTCTTTGCTCGCAAAGGAAAAAAACCGACTTCAATTACATCGACAAGTAATACAACGTAATAAAACGAAAAAATAGTCAAGTAAATACGCGCTATTAAAGATTACTCAAAAAGTTGTAGGTAATCAGATCTCGATCTAATTTAAACAAAACTACAAGACAAGCATTAGCTTTCGATTAAAGTAAGAATCATCAAAATCGTTACACCGAGTAAAAAGTTATGCGGTATAATACAACGTAGTTACGTAGGTCAACGAAAAAGTAGTCAAGTAAATACGTATTATTAGATATAACTCTAAAAGTACTTGTCAGATCTAAAATTGAACCACATGACACGCGACACCTTTCAATTAAAACAAAATTCATCGAAATCGGTCCACCCAGTCAAAAGTTATGTGATTAACATACACAAGTAAAAAAACCCGTCGAATTGAGAACCTCCTCCTTTTTTGGAAGTCGGTTAAAAAGTTTTGATAGATATATAAAAACTTTTTAAATAGGTTGTGACGAAGTGCCGATTAAATATGAAAGTTAAGAGTATAAGGCTCTTTTAATACCAATGACACCGAGTAAGAAACTAAATAAAACTACTATTTTAACATTCAAAAGTAAGTAAATAGAATAGGGTAAGTATTAAAATTTAAATAGTACCTAATTTTGTATTAAAATAGTAGAACTCTATTCTACTATCTTCTGATAGAAGATCAAGTTTATATTTAGGGTCCCAACTAGTGATAAATAGAAACTTGTTTTATAAAAGCTCAGGAGCTTCTTACAGTAAGCTTGTGAAGAAACAGCGCAGTGGAAGCGGCGTTACTGAACACGGGACCCCGAGAGCGTATCAATTAACTCGTAGGCTGTCTCAATAATTCTGAAGTTGTTTTAAAAAAATAAACTTTTTTGCTAGATATTTATCAAGTTTAAAGTTGTTATAAAGAACAGTCCACTCGTTACAATACAAACGCACTTCCTTCCGATGCTCCAAGCTCAAGTGACACAGCGAGGTCTCGACCAGACGCTACTACTATCGTGTGTGTTTTCGTAAGTGGCTGCTTACCCTAAGTTTTACAAAAAAAAAATGCTCATTTAATTACTAAATGTTCACTGTTCTACAGCAAAATGTTCCAGTGTATATTTAATTAAATCCGATTTGAAAACTGACATTTATTAATTTAACAGATGCAGAGATCAACAATAGGAAGATAAACTATGAACTGTAAGAATTGTATTTTTACAATAAACAGACGTGAGACGAGTGACGAACAACCGTTGGGTTTCTACCTCGACACACCTCGCGAGCCACCCTCACCTAAATATTATTTGTTTCGTAACATTAATTCAGTTGCGTTTAGCTTCCCCTACTTGAATAAATTAAAATTTTAATTTGAATAAGAATAATAACTATAAATTTTTTGACACTTATGCTCATTATATTTTTAGTCTTTTTATATACCTATTTTTAAACAACGCTCTTTGGTAGAAATTAAAAAAAAATGACAAAAAAAAGTGTGTGCGTCAGCTCCGACGCACGACTGGAGTTTACTTCTTCAGAACGACTGTCTAAATATGCACATAAAAGACTTTATAGTCTAAGAAAAAGATTAATACCATATCAAATGGTAAATAAATGAATAAGTAATGCCATCGACAGATAATATTATAAGATGATATTAGAAAACGTCGTAAGCGTAACCGATACCGTCGTAACCGTCGCGCGTCGTAGCCGGTACCGTCGTATATCGCGTCGTAGCAGATAGCTAGCGCACAAAAACTTAACGAGGCGATTCGTTCAGTAGATTTTACTAACCATATTTTTTTCATACCGGGAGCCTTATATGAAAATCGATTCTTAAGGAGTAAACTCCAATTGCACAACCCGTCAAAAACACTACACCAATACTACGGGAATTACAAAATAATTACGCCGTTTCAAGATGAGGTCCTTTATTCTAAAAGGCGAAGAACAATTTAACATGGAGATGTATATATCAAACCGTTTGAACCAAACGATAGTGTGATCTAAATGAGTACAGCGACATCTATCGTTTGGTTGCAGTATTACATTAAACTTAGTTAATATTAAATAACAAAATATGTTGCATTTTATTATAGTACTAAACATTCCGCCCGCCATGGACGACAGTTCATCATACTATTTCTAAAAGAAACGTTATACACTTTCAAAAAACCGATAATATTAATAACCAATATAGACTACAATACATACAATGTAAAATAACAAAAACCTTTAGAAAATATCCTTTAGATTGACAAAAATATTTTACTTAAGTATCAATTGATAATATAATAATCTTAGAAACAGTTCTCATATAACATAATTTTTACATACATCTTAGTCTACACGAGTGAAATTGTCCAGTCCAGCATGCTCTCTACTATTACACCGTGTAGCTAACAAGAAGAAGGAAGATCGTCTTCCTTTACAAGACTAAATCTCCAACCTATGGAATTTGTTGAGAATTTCCATTTAAAATTATGTTTAAGTTTAGTTAAGTATGCCATGACTCTAATTAACCTTAATTTGTATATAATATAATTTTCTCTAACCTTTGTAGTATGACATTTGATTTTAGCTGCTTTATTTTTTATTTTAGTTCTCCTTATTTTGTTTCTATTACAATTAACCTTTAATTTAAATTTAGTAAACTTTGATTTTAACCAACTCGATTCTACTAATTTATTATAATTCAACTTAGTATGCAGATTAACAAGTTTAGAATTAAAATTATTGCTGTTATCATCCACACATCCTGAATAAATATGACCAGATAAGATCCAACCTAGTTTGGTTTTTTGAGCTATAGGAGAACCAGGCGGACCTTTGATTAAACCATCTTCCAATATCTGGGCATACACCTCGGCACCCAATAATAAATCAATTTCATTGGGTACATTGAATGTGGGATCAGCCAAATCTTCTTTAGATAAACCTTTAATACATGTTATAATAACCTTCCTGTCGGGTAAGAAAGATGTAATTTCACGTACAACATGAGCCTTAATACTGAGAACAAAACTGGAATTATGAAGTGAATGAATATTTAAATTAACAACATATTTAGATTTCATTATCTTACTATGATCACTTCTTAATCCTGAAATATGGCTCTTGTGTGGTATTTTCTTTAAACCGTAACGTTTAACAGCGGCTTCGGTTATAAATGAAGCCTGAGATCCTTGATCAAGTAAGGATCTCATCGTCATTGTTGCTCCAGATCTCATCTCGACCTTCACTAAGGCAGTGGCCAATAACACTTGGCTTTGAATACCTGAGAAGCTGGAAACAACATTATACTCACCTTGTGATGATGTCGCAGACACAACATCTTTAGCGTCCGAGTTATTTTCCTCGGACTGCTGAGGTGCAGTTTTGGGATGTAAAATAGAATGGTGGCGCTTTTTACACACTCGGCAACGAGTAGACTGATGGCATGATTTAACTGAATGATTATAACCTAAGCAGTTGAAGCATAAACCCCTGGACTGAACAAACTCACGTCGTTTGACTATGTTTTCTTTACAAAACTTTTTACAAAAACATAGCTTATGACTTTCTTTACAATATGGGCAAGCAGTAGAAGTTACATGAAATGATTTCGCAGTGACATTTTTATTAATACTTGGTTTATAATATTTATTTTCACAATATTCTAATGATCTGAATCTTTGCTCTAAAAATAATTTAAATTGATCTATGGTAGGCAAATCTTGTGTTAAATTACATATTTTGGCTTCCCATTGCCTCCTAGATTCAGTGTCTAATTTAATACATAAAATGTAAATTATTAAAGTATCCCAATTGTCTATATTTAAATCTAAATTTTTTAAAGCATTCATACACTCATTTGTATTATCTAATAATTCTCTTAAAGACTGAGCTGATTCTGAAACAATATTTTTTTGACTCATAAACCTTTTTAAAATACAATTAATAATAAATCTTCTATTATTGTAGCGATTCTCTAAGTTATTCCAACATAAATTATAGTTTGAATTTGTAACCGGTATGTGACGTAGTAATTGTTCTGCTTCACCAGAAAGATGTGATTTTAAATATTGCAACTTCTGCACATTGTCTAAGGAAGCGTTGTTATGAATTAAAGAAACGAATAAATCTCGGAAGGAAGTCCATTCCATGTAATTACCCGAAAAAGTAGGAATAGTAATTTTTGGTAATCGTACATTTACTAAATTGTTTTGACATATTGAATCTTGAATTTGCAAATTAATACTACTTTTATCGTTTAAATTTAAATCTTTCAACTTATCTTTTAATATTGACTTGAATTCCAAATAATCTTCCTCCGTTAAATCATATGTATCCTCTTCAAAGTAATCTGTACTATCTAAATTTTCTGTATCAAATTGACCTACAATTTGTTTATGAGTATCTTTAAATGCAAGCCATTGCGATTCTAAATTCTCAAGGCGAGCTTCTACATATGACAATGTCAACCGCTCCTTAGGAGACTTTTTAAAATTAACTTTACTTCTGCTGATTGTTGCAGCGGTATCTTTTTGTAATCTAATTAAAGCTTCCATATTTATTTATTTTTTAGCTATGTAGAAAAGTCTTACAATATGACAACAATAAATTCTAACGTTAACTTAATAAACAATATTTCTTAAAATTTTAATTATTATTCTAACACTTAAAGTTCCTAAAATATTTCTCAAAATTTTTCTATGTTAACTTTCACAAAATTATTCATAAGTCTTTTAAACACAATCTCTGGATGAAATCGGGCGTAGGTTCCCCGTACTATCACTTTTAGCCAAATTATTCTAAGTTCTACTTTTGTACTTTTGAAATTTTTCTAAGTGTTTGAACATTTAATTAGTCTGGGTGAAATCGGGCATAGGTTCCCCGTATTATCACTTTTTGCAGAATTATTCTAAGTCCAAACTAATTTTAATTTAAATTTACAAGTCCAAGATTTACTTTATAATTTCACTAGTAGTTGTTGTCACTTTAATTCTGATTTCAAATAGTTAAAAGTACTTACGGTTTTATTGCCACTCACTCACTGCCGTCACTGCTAAACACTGATCACTTTGTTGCCGACTGTACCCTGTGTCGCCAACTGTTCGCTGCAAGTTGCAACTGCACCATCAGCGCCCTGTGGTGGTGGATGTCTTCACTTACTCCATCAGAAATAGTCCACTTCTGTGTCGGAGCTCTTCCGGTACACGTAATTGCCATCAAGTCTTCCCGAGTGATATCCGCTCGTAAGGACCAATGTTCAACCCGTCAAAAACACTACACCAATACTACGGGAATTACAAAATAATTACGCCGTTTCAAGATGAGGTCCTTTATTCTAAAAGGCGAAGAACAATTTAACATGGAGATGTATATATCAAACCGTTTGAACCAAACGATAGTGTGATCTAAATGAGTACAGCGACATCTATCGTTTGGTTGCAGTATTACATTAAACTTAGTTAATATTAAATAACAAAATATGTTGCATTTTATTATAGTACTAAACACCAATAAACTCCAAAAAAAAAAAAAAACGACTCGTGCTCATTCAAATGATTTTCCTAGTAATATTACATTTTTGTGCAATTATATGTGCAAAGCACATATTCTATAGTGTGCCAAAGATTAACTTCTTAACGAAATCTCCTCAAACTGTAATTAATAAAGTTTAATTGACTGTAGGCCGTTCATTCATTCATCGCGGGGCTTTATCTTCACTATCGTAATAGATACACTGTACCTACTACAGGTACTTAAAACTTTCAGAGGATATCTACATGTTGTTTGGTCGCCGGAACGACGAACAATAAATATTTTAAAAAAGGTACACAATAGTTATAGTGTACAGCGGGAGAGAACCTGGTCCCCGATCAATCCTATTCGGCAATTGGAATAACAAATTTTCGTTTTGAATTAACGTAAAAAGTCGCAAATCGCAGCACTCACCGCGTCGTCTGCGAGAACTCGCGGCGTGTCGTGCGGACACGCGCGGACACGTGCGGACACTCGTACCTGCTGTAGCTGCGGTCAGTCAGGTGAGTGAGGCGGGTGTCGGTCGCGTGGGAAGACTGCTTCCGTTTCGCGTCAGTTCGCGTCGGTTCGCGTCGATCACTGAGGACGGCGAGTGACACAGATACTCACTTAAGTGGCAGTTTTGTTAGAAATGTAAAAGAAAGCCTTATTTCTAACTTTACTTGTAAGCACCGCCTTAATCTTATGACTGCAACTGCTACGTGAGTCGACCTTTATTTAGCAAACTTCACGCGCCGGCGAACGCAGAAGTTATAGTCGTAAAGATTTGGTTTACGTTACTGAACTTTAAAATATACTCTGTGCGCTGTACATCAGTCGCATCCTTCACCTATATTGACGAAGACTGCTCTGTGGCGAGGTGTCGACAGGCCGGTTAATTGCAATACAGTGTACATGTACCTATCGAGGACTATTATACATTCGTATTGTATATTATGTACTAAGCGGTTTTAGGCTTGAATGGTGGACTTGAATAACGCGGGGTGTGTGCGGCGGGGGAGGGGCGGGAGACTGAAATTAGATCGAATCGTAAAGTTGTGATTAATTGGAGCGAGGCACACATACCCTCTCGTTGTACAGAGAAGCGCTCGGCACTGAGGTGCTAGGTATGTGAGTAGGTATGTGTTCACTAGTCACTCCGGGACACGCTCGCATGGAGAGGATATTTTAGTACGGAACATTTGGTTCGTTCCTCGTGTATGTACCTAGTTGACGTTACTTACCAATGAATCTTTTGTGCAATCGTATAGAAATCCATTATAAAAATAATACGTCAGTCTAAACCATACCCACACGCTTATAAACACGCGTTTCTTATGTATGAATGAAAATGGACGATGACGCACTAGTTCAAAAATCAATACGGACGAAGCAGATAGCGATAGGCGGTCAGGTCGCGGCGAGCGCGTAACGGTTCATCGACCGAGGCGCCACGCACCGGGAACGAGAGCGCGGCCGGCGCCCCGCCGCTCCGGGCCGGCGCCGCGCCCGCACTGCGGCGCGCGCACGGCGGGAGGCGCCGCGGCGGCGGTCGATCTCTCAGTCGCGCCCCGGCCGCGGCAGTCCCGTGAGCCCACCGCCCGCCCATGCCGCGCCCGCGCCGCCGCTAGCGCGGCATGGCCGGCGAGCCGCCCGCCGCCGCCTCGCGCCCCGGCGCCCCGGCCGCCCCGGCTGCCCCGGCTGCCTAGCCGCCGCAGGTGAGCGGCGTCGCCGCCCGAGCGCGACCTCGCCTTCACCGCGATGTCCGCTCAATCGTCGAAGAATCTTTTGAAAATAAATTTCGCATCGCCCGCAGTAGGCGCCGGTGCATATTTTCTTGAATTCGGTCGACCTCGATTGCGCACTTCGCTCCGCTCGGCCTCGAGCGCATCCTCCGCTCTTGAAGTGTTCTCGCGCGCGATCTCCGGCGACGTCGGCCGCGCCCGTATCGACCGCTCGCCCCGGCCGCCGTGGTCGCGCGACACAGAGCGCGCGGCGCGACGAGCGCCTCACTGAGCGCGCTATTAATACGCGCCTGCGACCCTCACCCACTACCCTCCAAACCCTGTTTATTTTCGCGTCCGTCGACGAGCGTTGCGTCGCTTCCGCGCTGCTCGCCGCTCTGAACCATAACAAACCTCGACGGCTCCACATTAGACAATATAGTTTTATTGTTACTTTTGCAAATTACATTTTTCATTTAGATTTATCTTACGGCAACCGCTGCGTGCCGCGTACCGGGCACGGTTAGTTTCGCTGAAACACTGAGGGCGCCTCTGCCCGGTACGCGTCACCCGGAGCGCCACGTGGAGCCGCCGTCGTCCCCGGCGCGATGTGTTCCTGACGCCCGCGTCCTCCGCAGGTGCACCGACGGGTCAGTGCGACCGTCCTCGGCTCATGCGATCGGAAGTGATAACGAGTGATAAGCGCTGAAGAGTGAAGTTAGCGCAGCAAGTCGAAAGCCAGTCTTTCATATAATATTAATAAGTTAATAACACATTAAGAAGGATTTTAACAATATAAAAGTTGACGCACATAGTATTAGTTGTAAGACAAAGTGTACCGGAGTGCGCCGCAGTGTGACAGTGTGCTGACATGAAGTACTGGGAGCTGGTTTGAGGAGCGGCTCGCCTTCCGTAGCGCAGCTGTAGGTGAGCGAGCGCAGCGGCAGGGCAGGGCTCTACTGCGAGCTAAGGCTGCACTTATAACTAATAACTGCACACCACCTCACACTCTGGTATCAATCATTGCTCCAATGTAGAACTGTTCTCATTACTTATACCTACCTAGCAATAGTTTCATTAACAAAAACATTACATGAATTACTTACACGAGTTCAGTTCTCCTCCTTAGAGCTTTCATCGCTCAAATACTGGTATTATGGTTTTAATAGTTTTATTACAACGCGTAATTTCTTTATGTAGTTGTAGCGTAGTTGTAGCGAGCCTTGAGTCGCTCCTAGGCGCCAGGAGTCCGACCTGGCAGATGACAGGTGTATACTCGTATGTTTTTCTTTGAAAAAAAAAAAATATGTATAAATAAATAATCAATCATCAATACATATAATAAAAAAATAATGGGTCGCTGTCTGTACATTTAAGATATATGAGACAAAATATTATTGAGCCTTTATCAACGCAAATAGCACCCAAAACAATGATTGTCAGAATTTTTGTCTGTTTGTCATGATTGTCAGAATTTTTGTCTGTTTGTCTGTGCGTTTGTGCATACTAATCTCAGAAACGGCTTATCCGATTTAGATGTGGTTTTTACTAATATATTGTGGCAAGCTTAGCTTAACATGTAGTGTTTATATTTCATGTCAATCAAAAAAGGTGTGTGTACGATTCACACACGATAGAAGTGAAACTTCTTTGGCAAACTAATTTAAAATTACGCCGTCGGCCGCAACGCGGCTCGACCTTCCCTGTTGTTGCCTTCCGGTTTGAAATCACAAAGATTCTAAAGAAGTTTCACTTCAAAAAGTTATGCCAATTTAAAGAATCACGTTGAACATGTAAAGTCACTACGACGAAGTCGCGGGCACAGCTAGTTCATAATTATATAAATGTCACCCTCACACTCGGGGTGGGTTACGGATGAAATTCAGAATATCGACAACAGAAGGCCCTTGCTGTCGAGACATATGCCCGGTCCACATTATAGTGCTGATCTCAGTTCGTTCTCGGTCCGGTCTCGATCCGGTCAAATATTGTTAAACAAGAAACAACGAGTGTACTCACACTATCCCTAACAGTCAAGTAAACAGTAAAGTAAGTAAAGTACACTAACAGTAAGTTTCGATCAAGTCACACTCCAGCAACGATCCGTCTGTTGTTTCTTGTTTCACCGGATCGAGATCGGAACGACAACGAGCTGAGATCGAAACTGTAATGTCGGTCACGTTCACTTCGCGGGAGTCTTGTAATGAGACATTCGTAGCAGTCGGTGATACGCTGCAGTACATACTGCTGAGTCTCAACTGAAGTCACCTCGCCACTCTATTGATACACTTGTATCAGAGTATCAATAGAGTGGCGAGATTATATGGAGACACTCAGGTTCCCTCACGTCATGTCCATCAATTGTTCTTCTAAAGCTGAACGTAGTGAGTTAGCATTCTGTTTAAATGCTCGAGAGCAATACTACTGAACTTTACTTTCTTCACGCAGCTGTCATGCGTGAAGAAGGTTTAGTAGTTGTTTTTATCTCTAAATCCTATTTTAAAATGAAGACGTTATTGAATAGTGATAGAGATAAAGTTAGTTGGCGCGTGTTGCAGATGTGCAGCCTGGCAGCGCTGGCGCGCGGCTGCCGGCCCGCCGCCAAGCCGTGCTGCCTCTGCTGGTGCTGCTGCTGCTCCTGCTCCTGGTCAGTCGCCCCCCCCCCCCTCGCATTACTGCCAACAAACATACAGTGGTCCACCGCCTTCCTGTATCTTCTCTCTGTTATAACAACATGCGCACTGTGTATGCGATTATATTTACCTCCCTATCATTTTCTAATTCTCAGTGTTGTGGAATATATTAAATTGAAACACTTATACGAGTTCATTCTTTTGTCAGTATAGCTATCAAAAACAACTAATAAACTTAATGCCAGTTGCTTCAAAACAATGGTGAGAATGATAAACAAAAATTAATACGGCACACATAAATAATAAATTAAACACATAGGTAAATGTTTATAAAGTCAATGTGTGCAACGAAATGGTTGTTGTTATTTTGGTCAATAAAAGCGCCTGTGAGTTAGTGAGAGTGTGAGTTGTCGCGTGCGTTGGACCACTGTATGATGTCGATCATAAGTTTGCGCTTGCTTGTACGTAGGACATGCCTTCGACGTAACGAAGCGACTCACAATTTTAAGCCCACCGTACCTTCTTGATGATAACTTCATAACAGCGATGCTGCTGGTGTTCCTCGCAACGAAATTAATATTTGAAATGTTCGTTTTGCAGGGCCAAGTGGTAAGTGGTCGCGGGCAGTGAACGCCGAGGGTTTCAGTGTAGCAGACCGTGTGACACGCCGCACTCGCGGGAAGACTCGCCGGGCTCAGAGCATTTACGTTGATACTCTTGTAAATATTAAAGAACCACTATTATTGGCTTCGTTGATTGTGACGGCAACTACACTGCAGCCACTGGCTTCACGACTTGTCGCACTGAGCACTACATGTGGCACATTCGTGCTACCGGCTACGTGTAGCAGAGCATAACACCAGTGACAATAATACTGCAATC